>QNQO01002445.1:0-120694 GCA_003290165.1 Berberis thunbergii
GTGTGTATTTGACGGAGAAATTTATGTAACACGAATAATCAATGAATGTAAGGTTATCCACTTGGAAAATTTACTTTCGTTTCTCCTTGTATTTTCCCTAGTATTCATTTTTATCGTTAAAGTATTATGCATTGTACTGATGCGTCTAAAAATTGTATTTCCGTGAGTTCGACTTGCAAAACAACTGTAAGACTGCAAAGGACCACATTTTGTTAATCGAAGGCACTCCGATTAGGGGTGAGCATCCCATCCGTGATCCCGATCCCGTCCCGTTCCGTCCTGATTTTTTCGGGTCTTAATGGGATTGAATAATTTCATCCCGATCTCGTCCCGTCCCGTTCTAGAATGGGATGGGATGGGATGAAGATTTTCAATCCCGCCAATCCCGTCCCGTCCCGAGCTATTTTTTTAATATTTATTATTAATATTTTTATTTATTTATTTATTTTTATTCATATAAACTTACAGATGACTAACAAAAACTCATGGTGTTTTCAGTTGTAACAGAAATGTTTACTTCAAGAAATAAATATTCATTAAGCAAGAAAAGATAGCAAAAACTGTTTGCTTGGATTCCGAAATAAAAATGGCTCCAATTATTTAACTTTCAAATATGGATAATACCAGGTGAAGATGAAAAATGACAATTAACTGAGTAATACATATTCAGAAGGGAAACATTCAGGGGGCGGAGCAAGAATTTGAGATGCCCCGGACTGTAAAAATAATTTTTTTAATTACAATACAATATGTTAGAGCATCACCAATAGGTCTATATTTTTTCCTAACAAAAGATGAAATGTCATTTTGTCAATGAACCATGAATTTTTGTTTCTCACAGTAATGAAATTGTAAAATCAGTTGGGGAGGCCATCACAGCGACACAATATCTTAATGGGTCCCATTTATCATGTCATTTTCTAAAGTCAAGCCACCTCGACTTCATTGTTAGGCGGATTTAGTGCTACCCTTATATTTGCATGCCACATCTATATCTAATTATAAGAAAGTTATTTTTCACGCTCTTATATGATGGATAATCTTTGCGGCAGTCACAGGCAGCACGCTGATCCCGTCTCGTCCCGAACGCCGTTTGGGATGGGACGAGGTCGGGATGAGTATATCTCATCCCATCCCGTCATGTGCCCACCCCTAATTCCGATGCTTATGTCAGTAACTTCCGTTGGAAGAAAGATGTAAATCTGGACAAAACTCAGTTAAAGTTACATACCTTGTCGAATATTCCCTTTACCTTTTATAATGGTTGTGGTTAACTCTCCGCGTGACTTAAGCATGTGAGGCGCAACGGAAGGAGATGTTTTCTTATAATAGTTTCCTCATTTATGAAGATCGCGTTCGGGGAGGCGTAACTCCCTCCATGGCTCTTTTCAATGCATCATTCTTCTTTTTTATGAGAGAACTCGAGTCGGCGCCTGAAATTCGGGTTTTGATTTGTTTGGACCTGGATTTTAGGCTTTGTTTACATTTCCTTATTGACGGGCCTTACTTGGGCCTCTGTATTGGCTTTATTCCTATTAGTTGTTATTCGTTGTATCCTCGTGATGGGTCTCTATGCCAGGTGTATGATCGTGATGATTAATCTAATTTGATGTATCACCAGGTACTCCTCCCTTAGTTAATGGGCATGCTGATGCGGTCACTAACTTTAGTGACGGTTTGTCTTTCGGTTTCATCATTACCTTGTATTTAATGTTGTTAGTTGCCTTCCGCGAGTTGGTGTCTCGATCCTTTGCTTGCACATTCATTTTTTGCGCACATTTTTTCAATTTCGCATAGCCATCATATCTTGCAAGCTATCCCATGAGTCGTCTTTTCATTGCTTAGCTCTATAAAAGGAAATGTGATGAATACGTTTTCCCTCTTCACGCTATCTTTGAATTTATGGTGTGTTTGTTTTTTCATTTTCTTTATTTCATTGCTTCTTCGCTCTTCAACGCTATCTGTTGGCAACAAGTTAAGTGGAAAAGCGCTAACTTTGTGTGAAGCTCATTACTCTCCTAATAGAGTTTCTCAATCGACTCTGAAGACTCTTCGTTCTGATTATAATCTCCCACTCGACCTCGAGATTGTTCTACTTGGACAAGGCGATAGCCCTTGTAACCCAAAGGCTGGATACATCGCACTGTATTCATGCATGTTTTCTGCTAGCTTTCGATTCTCGGTTCCGGAGCTATTCTAGGAGGGTACTTGAATTTCCTAGGCATTCCTCCTGCCAAAATGGGCCCTAATTGTTGGAAGGTGATGATCTCTTCTTACACGATGGCTACTTTTTCTGATATTCCCTTAATTGTTAGGATTTTGCATATAGTGGTCGGTCAGAGTTTTGGGGATCATTCTCCCTCTCCTTCTATTGATGTCAGCAAAGCAGTCGAGTTCCTAGTTTCCTCTCTTGTTCATCAGGTTTCACCTGTTCCTACTGCTACCGTCAGTCCGTCCCTCACCGCGGACGCTTCTCGATGGGAGGATAAACATAGCTTTTCCATTGTTAGCGCTATTCCTTTTGTTATCCCTGCTCTCTGAGGTGGTTCTTCGGTGCTTCTGAAGCCTTCATCCTTCATCCATGGATTAATTGGATTGAGCTTGGGCCGAAGGATATCTGTATTAGGTCTGACTGCAAGTTCTGTTGGTTTACTTAGATCGACGTGCAGGATGGTGCACATAAATTGGTAAATGAATGGTACAAGCGGTTGGTAGAAAGACCTTTGATGCCTGTGCTTGGACCCGTTTGAGTAGATAATGGACAGGATGAATCATCTCGCTTATACAGGGGGTAATGGGCTCGGTTTATCAAGCTGGTCGTGGTCAAGTGACTTTTTTTCAAGAAGAGGTTATCAGTGTTATTGCCGGTATTTTCTCATGTTCTTTCTCAATTTGATGTTTTGAAAATGCAATGTGCGGGCTCGGAGAAAGTTGCAGTGGCTGCTCGGAAGTCTTTGACAAAGGCGAAAAATATGCGGGATAAGTCCGCTGATGAGCTTGACTTTTTGAAAGCCAAGTTAGATGAGGTTTAATCTGTCTACATGATGTGGAAAAGAGTTATCCGCTGAGAAAGCGGCCTTCGATGAAGCTTCTCGTTATGAATTTGAGCAATTTGTTATGTGTGATGCCGCTGAGAGGCGGGTGGAATAGATAATTGTTGCGCTTAATGATGTCAAGGTAGATGCTTCTGGTATGCTCTCTAGTCTCTACTACTGAAGGGCAGCTTGCCGCGACCAAAAATGAACTCGCTACTGCTAAGGATAGGCTTCGTGTGGTCGAACGCCGAAGATTGGAAGCGAGTTGTTGATGGGCGAGTTGAGCTTCTTAATTATATCGAAGGGCTCGGCGAGGATTTTTCTAAGTATCGTCACAAGTTGGTGAAGCTTTTGAGGATGACGATGTCGAGGAATCTGCTTCAGCAGCAGATGAGCCATTGCTTCTTCTACCATTGAGCACTCCAAAGCCATTAACACTCTCCACTCCTGAGAAGAGTTCTTCTCCTGTTCCAGCGACTATTGATCCTGCCATTGCCTCTATTTCTTCTCCTACTTCTTTATCACCTTTTCTAGATGTAACAAAGTAGTGTTATTAATAAAATTGACTTTTTTTTAGTTTTGTTGCAGCTATCATGACTTTTGCGTCGAATTCTTTTATAACCACTTCCGTACTTAGGCTCATGGCTTGTTTAATGGTGGGTCCCTGTTGTCCTTCTTGATTTGCTGTAAAAAGTTGTTTTCGGCTGTACTTTAATTTTTCGTATCACATTGACTTGTTCTCTTAACTCTGACTTTGTGTCTGTCAGTTCGAAGTACTTTTGTTAATCTATTTGTTGAGTACTTACTTCGTTAACTCTACATATCGATCAATTCGAAGTTTTTGTGTTTAGTCGAATTGGGTGTCAAACCTTTACTTCATTAACTCGACATCTTGGTCGATTCGAAGTTTTATGTTTGGTTGACTCAGGTGCCCAACGTTTACTTTGTTAACTCAACATCTCGATCGATTCAATTTTTTTATGTTTAGTCGACTCGGGTGTCCAACCTTTACTTTGTTAACTCGACATCTCGGTCGATTCGAAGTTTTTGCTTTAGTCAACTCGGGTATCCAACCTTTACTTCGTTAACTCGACATCTCGGTCAATTCAAAGTTTTTGTGTTTAGTCCACTCGGGTGTCCAACTTTTACTTTGTTAGTTCGACATCTCGGTTGATTCGAAAATTTTGTAATTAGTCGACTCAAGTCCAACCTTTACTTCATTAACTCGACATCTAGGTCGATTCGAAGTTTTTGTGTTTAGTCGACTCGGGTGTCCAACCTTTACTTCGTTAGTTCTACATCTCAATCAATTTGAAGTTTTTGTGTTTAGTCGACTCGAGTGTCCAACCTCTACTTCACTAGTTTGACATCTCGATCGATTCAAAGATTTTGTGTTTAGTCGACTTGGATGTCCAACCTTACTTCATTAATTCGACTTCTTGGTCGATTCGAAGTTTTGTGTTTAGTCGACTCGGGTGTCCAACCTTTACTTTGTTAGTTTGACATCTCGGTCAAATTGAAGTTTTATGTTTAGTCGACTCGGGTGTCCAACCTTTACTTCGTTAACTCGACATCTCGATCGATTTAAAGTTTTTATGTTTAGTCAACTCGGGTGTCCAACATTTAATTCTTGGTTTATCAGACCAGAAGTTGTACGTGTCTGATTTTTATTGTTTGATTGCTTTGTACGGCTAATTCATTGACGTATTTATTGTTGTCCACACGAAAATTTGGAGTTTTCGAATTCATAATTTTTATTGATGTTTCCTTGACTTTTTTTATCAGCCGTGATTGTTAAGGCATTTATGCTAGTTCGTTGTATGATTTGTTTCGTCTTCCTTTGCTCATTGTCAGTCTTTGTATTGGGAGATGGTGTTTTTATCGTTTTGTTTTTCTTTGCTTAGTCTTAGTATGTTATTAGTGGTTCGGGTCGAGCTTGCAACTGCTGATGAGGCCCTTTGACTTGTACGAATTGGTTGATGCAAGCTTCTCCATGTTTTGTGCGTTTGTCAAGTGTTTCGTCAGTACCCTTGAGGAGTTTTCCTAGTTGCTTCGTGTGTTCTGCTTCCTTCAGCTATGTAGTCTGTGGCGTATATCAACTCTCTGGACTGTTCTTTTGATCTTGCAGCATTGTCTGCTTTCTTCTTCCATGCGATTTGTTTGTCTGGCATTCCAATGAACTCGTCGAGTAGTCCTTTCTGAGCCCAATGCTCGATTAAGTTGTAGCATTCTTCAGTATCATGCCCGTGATCCTTATGAAATGAACATTATTTGCTTTTTGTTTCTCCCTTCCGAATCCCTTCTCATCTGAAGCGGTCAGTTGACATTATCCCACTTTGCTATGTGTTTCAGTATATTTGCTCGACTTGTCTTCAGGGTTGTGTATGACTTGTATGTGGTCTTCATTTCGCACGTTACCCGTTCGTGTCGAGTTCGCATTGGTTGTGAATCCCGGGATTCCTATAGTTGCAAATCGTTCCTTCCGCCGCTTTGATGCTTATTTGACGGGTTAATGTCTTTCTGTTGTTCGTTGTCCTGCCTTTTTTACTCATTTCTTTCCCATTTTCTTGAAAAAAATTATCTTTCTTGGTCATTTTTCCTCATGGTTGCCTTCATTTCCTAATGGATTCAATTTGTTATATATAATACTCTTTATAGTTGTACAAATAAATGCAAAGGATTAGATTAAGTTCACGATAAACAAAATACTTGGATCTAGATCTTTTTGATCCAAAGGATGCTTACTTGGCGCTCCTCTTCTTTTATTAAAAAAAAAAAAAAACCAATAACTTTCAGTTTCTCATACACAAAATGAATAACAAGCAAGCTAGTTGGAAATAAAAAATCCTCTCCCATGCAAGTAGAATAATCTACATTATGCAATCTTTCGTTCTTCCTTGTGCCACTACTTCAAAGTTAGATTCCCTGGCTAGAAACTTTTGGTGGAATGAAGCGACAGATAGCAAGGCAAAACATATGTGTAAATGGGGAGTTATTTTGCTCCCAATACAATTGGAAAGTCTCAATATTCCTTATTTTAGGAATAAGAACTTTGCCAATGGAAAAAAAAATGTGTGGCAGTCATATGTTTTTCCTCAAAACTGAAGAGAACAACACCACAAGGCTCTTTATTACAACAAGAAGAGTCTTTTCCAAATTCGAAATTCATCAGCAGTTGCCTCCCTTGTTTGGAAATGATTTCTTACAACTCCAAAAAAGTTGAACCATGGATCAAATGTCAAATTTTTTATGGCAACAAAGTAGATTGTTGGAGAGAAGTTTTGTTAAAAGTAGGGTTTATTCTGGAAGATTGCAAACAGCATGCAAATCAATTCACTAGACTTGCCAACTGAGGTTACTGATCTCATGGTCAATCCAAATACCGATGAAGTCCACTGGAATGAGGTGTTAATTCATGCCCTTTTTCCTTATCCATTTGCTTTGGATATCAATGAAACGCCTCTTAGGCTCCCCACCGAATCAGGCAGTTGATGGAGAAAAAGGGAATTTTTCAGTCAAGAGTGCTACAAAAGCATTTAATTATATATATATATATATATATATATATACCAGTTGACTTGAAAGATTAGTTGAGAAATAACGATCTGAGATAGGCGATTTGGTTTTATGAAGGGTATTGCACATCTTTTGGCTACATTTTATTTCAGGTTATGCGATCTTATTAGGGCCAGATCTCAACCGTGAGATCTAGGTCGCTTTCTCTTCCCTATGGCGGTTCCTCCAGTTGTCAAGGAGGATCCTCCATCGGTTGGGCTTGGGGGCAATGTGGATGAGGTGACCAAACCTTCATTTGCACAAATTCTTAAAAAAAATTCATGTGGAAACAATCAAGCCATCGGTATTACCATTATGAATGAGTTTTGCGGGGAATCTTTCATGGAAAAACATGTTATTCTTCTTAAGTTTTTAAGCTACCGACCTATGCTGGAAGCTATTCGCGACTCCATCCATAGATCATGGGGAATCATGGTAGACTTTTCGATGGGTCTCCTTGATCCGCGTCACATGTTGGTGAGGCTACCATCGAAGTTAGAAGCAAAAAAAGTACTATCAAGAGACTCTTTCCTGATTCGAGGTGTTAGGTTTAAAGTGTTTCGTTGATATGACAGCTTCAGTTTGAAATCATATCTGGCAAAGGTTTCGTTCTGGGTTGAGTTGCCAAAGTTACCTATGCATCTATTCCATCTCCAATCCTGAAACCAATAAGAGACTCTTTTGGAGATTTTCTTCACATGGATGATTATACAAGATGCCTAACACGCCTAAGTGTTGCTTGTATATGCGTTGAGATGAGTTTGGCAGAAAAATTGCCCACACGAGTTTGGATTGACAGGACTAACACTAGGGGTTTTTGGCAAAAAAATTGAGTACCCAAGGTTTAAATATTATGAACATTGTGCGATGATTGGGCAACAGGATGACAATTGTAGGAGAAAGCTAGGTCAGAAAGGAAAGACCCCTGGTATTTCAATAGAGAATGAGAAAAAAAATAGAAAGAAATAAAGTGGAGTCAAATGTTCCAAAGCAAATTTATGTTCCGGTAGTCAAAAAATTGAAGGTTGTTAATGAAGCTATTGGTTCGAACGGGGTAAAGAATAGTCAAGGTATTGAGGTTAAAGAAGAAGACATTGGGTGAGAAGCATTCTGAAATAAACTTGGCAAATAAATATGCGGCTTTAGTGGATGTCCCGATGGAGGAGGAAGTAAATGCTAGGCATAAACAGGTTTCGTCCCCTGTAGAATAGAATATATCTGATGATAAGCTAGTTTTGATTGGCGAAAGTGGCAAGGAAGTGGTAGAGAACGTCCGGGAAGGTCTTGTGGAGGTAGGTTATACCATTAATGAAACCGAAAGAGCTCTCTTGGTGCAGGAAAATTTAGCAAATAGAAGTGAAAAGGTGCGCTCGGATTCAGGAAGTAGGACGGCCTCATTGGGCTCTGTTTCCGAGTCTAAACACAATGTTTAAGTCAAAAAAATAGAGTTGTTGTCCCCTGTTTCAGCGTCAAAAAATTCTTCTGCAAGAAAATTATCAGATCATGTGGCTGGTTTGAGGAGGCGCTCTCTCCTGTCGTGAGCAACTTGCCAAAAGCAGTCTGGGCGGATCATTCCGTGGCAGTAAATAGTTTAGTGAAGAGCAGCAACAGTGAAGGATTAGGGGATGGCAAGCGTCTGGAGTCAAACGAGGTGGGCAGTGATCGAAGCAACAATGTGAGCAGCAATAATAACAGAGACGAGAAAGGCAATCTGAATGGTTGTGTGATTCAGTTAAAGGGCAGTCACGACAACATTTGGTGGTTGTCTAGGTCACTTTTGAGAAAGGCTTGATGCAGGTAGGTACGACGACAATGAAAGAGGTTCCAATGAGGAGGTTGGTGGAGTAGTCAGGCACATGTATAGATACCATTGAGGCAATCAGTGACAAGGTTTTGGTCACACAACATGATGTTTTAGAACCTGGTGATAATAAAAATATGGGGGAATTTTAGACAAAGCTATTAGCCTGATTAATAAGGGACGCAAGCTAAGGAAGAAGATAATTAATATTGATATTTTTGAAAGTGCTAGTGATGATAGCGATAAGGCGGAATCAAACTAAAAGGTGGAGCCACACACGGTGCTGGGCAATGACCTGAATTTGGGCTCGCTGTCAGATGGAAAACAGGGTAATATATATTTAAAAGAAAAGGCTTAAGATTGGTGATCCCATAGGAAAGCGTTGCTTAACCAGACAGGCTACGGGTTCATCCTCCCAAGTTAGTAATGATTGAAAATATTATGTTTTAGAATGTCCCGGGTGTTGGGAATAGAGCAACCCGATGCGGATTAAAATTTTATGATAGCGGAACCTATGATTGAAGCTAGTAGATATTTAGAAGCTGGTAATAAAGTTACATTGGCGGTTTTACGTCAAATGAAATGGTGGGAGGTAAAATTTGGTTGTTTTGGGCAGCTAATATGAGTGTTACAGTTCTGGATCATTCTAATAAGGTTATACATTGCAAGGTTACGGACCCCAATTCTAGGTCATTCTTAATTTCTTTTGTTTATGCTAAATGTTCAATAGAAGATAGAAGAGAGCTCTGGGGAAATATAGAGAATTTTGCTTTTAAGTGTGACTTACCTTGGATGGCAGGCGGGGATTTCAATCCTATTACTAGCTCCCAGGAAAAGATAGGAGGTGAAAATCCATCTATGGCTAGTAAGGAAAATTTTATCGATTGTATTGAGAATTGTGGTTTGCATGGCTCGAAATTTACTTGGCACAACAATAGAACTAGTAGAGGCTGTATATGGGTGAGACTAGACAAGATTCTGCTGAATTCAGAATTGATGGCGCAGTTACCTAATACTAAGGTGAAGCATTTTCATCATACTTTCTCAAATTATTCTTCTCTTTGGCTTCATTGCATGTTCAAGCAAGATCAGGTACATCTTTTCGGTTCCTAATATGTGGATGGCGCATTCGTCCTTTGCTTCCTGGGTAGAGTCAGTATGGAATATGAATATTACTAACATGAGGGCGGTTGATAGAATTGACATAAAATTGAAAACGCTCAGGAGCTCTTATCAGATAGAACATGGAGGTTTTCGAAAGCGTGAACTTTAGAAGATGAAATGCAGCAATGGAAATCAATCATTTTTTCGAGATGGACGGTGAATGGTAGCAGTGTTTTGTACCCGACTGCTTATTGGGATGTAAATGCTAGTTGCAATCCTAATAGATATCAGGCAGAATACAGGCTTGCCTTGAAACATGAGGAGTTATATTGATTGCAGAAATCAGGGGAGAAAAATTTACATGAGGGAGATGCTTGCACAAAATTCTTTTTTGCTTCAGCTAAATCCAAACATAAAAGAAGGGCTATTAATCAAATTACCTTGCCTTCGGGGCGGGATATTTCGGATGCAGGTGACATCCTTCAAGAAGCCAATAAGTTCTTTCAGGAGTTACTCTCTTATCAGGGTAGCAATGTTTTGGAGCATAAGTTGCTTGACTGTATTCCTACAGCATTGACCATGAGTCCACATTTACAAAAGTCTATTATAATTAAAACTCTTCCATAGAGTCCTTATTTTTCTTACATATTATCAATTACATATTTGAAGAAAAAATATATAATATAATACATATGATGCTCCATAAGGTGTGTGAAATGTACGTCAGTGAAAAAAAATAAAATTTGTCGATCTAGCATTTTTGTTCTCACACTAATACCAAGGAATCGCAAAGTAATGGATAAAAAACTAATGTATTGCAAAGTGATACATTTGCATTACTTTGAAAAATGCATCTTTTTATAGTGTAGCAAGCGGAACCTGCCAATACAACCAAATCAAATTGGATGATGCTGAGCTATTGGCAATAGAGGTGTGTAAAGTGTCAATAAAGAAAAATGCCAAATTGTTATTAACTAGGTTGGGAGCAACAATTATGACATAAAAGTTAACCAAAAAGGCAAAACAGAGAAAATACATGAAAATCACTTCCATAGTGTATATATGTTGGAACGAGCTATCTAGCTAGGTTGTTTTTAGGCCGGCCGGGGAAGTTTTCATTAGGGGTGGGTACGAGATGGGATGGACCTCATCCCTATTCTATCCCGTTCATTCGGGATTGGGACGGGATAGACCTCATCCCATCCCAAACGGGTTCGGGACGGGACAGGTTCAACATTAAGCAAAGAGGTTTTTGGCAAGTGGGAACAGAGCAATACCCTCCACGCAACAACCTGTTGGGGCTTTAGCTGATAGGTTTACATTCAATGTTCACGTGCTATTCTTGTCAAGTGGTCTGTTTCATACGTGTTATCTGTCAGTGAGTCATTCATAGAGCTGTTTATGCTCATTGGCATTTTCATTAGCTTTTTAGACTAACTATGATATATCCCGGAAATAACAGTGTCGAAACATATGATTATCCATGTGTTGAAACATACCTGAGGTGTTTATTGCTTTATAGTAAGCATGCTGCGGATGATCTTTCAGTGACATGCAAAGGCATATTCTATGCAATGATAAAACTTAATGAAAAAAGTGACCTCTAATTTTAGTCATCTATTTTGTAATCTTTTTATTCATTTTTGCAATGATTCTTATCCTAAAAAGGAGTGAAATTTTCATTGATTTCTGCACATATTATAATCTTTGATGAAATATTCCAAAATGATAAGAAACACTCCTAACTGTTGAAGAAACTATCACACGGGTTCAAAGGGAGCTCCAAATGTGTATATATATGAATGCTTGTATATAGTTATTGTGATAGGACTTGCCCTTGCACTCGGGGGATTGATTTGAGATAGATGCAAGTTCTAGTAATTATATATATATATGAATGTTTGTATACTGTTACTGTGATTTCCATTTGCTTATAGGAAAGGTTTATTCTTGGTGGTTTTGGTTGTTAGTCTTGTAGGAGTTGATAGTAAAATGCATATGAAATGCTAGCCAAGCATTCAAGCAATGTTAAAAGATTTCCTTGAATCATGAATGATAATTGTGATATGATATCAAATTACCAATACTAATAGAATTTTGTGTCTTTGTTTGTGTCTAGTCCACAAAATTATAAGTTCTAACTTTAACCTAATTTCAGGATGGGATGGGATGAACGAGATTGAAAATCTTCATTCCGATCTCATTCCACTCTAGATTGGGATGAGTTTGATCAATTCCAAAAAAACCTGAAAATTTTGAGACATGACGGGATGGAATCAGGATCACGGGATGAAATGCCCACCCCTAATTGTCATCAGCCTTCTCTTTAGTTCTTTGTGTGGTTAGGATGTGGACTGCCTCACCTGCTGCACACAATCTATCTTTGTAATTTTTTTTTCCTTCCTGGGGGTTTGGATTACAAATTTCAATTGTCAACCTCTTACATTTCAGCCTGAAATGCATGCATTGTTGCTGTAATATTTTCCAGATTTGGATCAGCATACAACATGATGCCAAACATTAATTATAATCCTTTTTTTTTTTTTTCAGAGAGATCTACACAACCAACAAGGACCTGGCCACTAAGTAAACTAGACTACTAAACAAGCTCTTGAGTTTAAAGCAATTCATCTCTGGTTAGGCACTTTGGTTGTGATGCTTGCTAATAGTGGACCCACAGGTCGGAAGACCAAGAGCTAACTATCGGGACTTTGGATTATCCGGACACATCCTTCGTAAAATTCTTAATGCACGTTTACCATCTGATCTTGAGTTTTAATTCAATACTTTGGCGCCTAAATTTGATTAATTGTGACTGCATGCAGGCATTTGTTAAGCCAGTGTGAACTTTCTAGTCAGGAAGACAATTCACAAGTTCATCCATACAAGAATTGCTTGTATCCCGACACCATTCTTTGGTCTGAAGTTGATGTTCATATTTTTCTTTCAGTGAACGACAACGATGCTTTCTACTTGATTTTGACACTTAGAAGCTAGAATATAACTGCAACAGAGTATAAAGTCCGTAGACCCATGTCACCCATTCAATGGTACTTCTTCATCTTCAAATCCAACAGCATCGCTCATTCTACCCCAGGTGACCTCTAATCAAACAGGTAAATATAAATGGTACTGACTTAGAAGTAGTCTTTGTTGAACAGGATGGAAATCCATGCTCATGGAACATGAAACCTGATTAATGGTCTTGGCAATCATCTTTGGGAACTCGTCCACCTGAGATAAAAGCACTCTCACCAGCATAGGCTGCTGATGATATATTAGTACTAACTACTAAGAATCATCTACAAAAAATCAGCAAAAGCTCCTGTTAAAAAAATTACTTATTACCAAAATAACATTGCACGTGAAAAATCATAAAATCAACAAGAGTCGAGTACCTCATCAAAATCAGGTGCAGGGGTAATCTACTGGAATGTCGTTAATTGCAGCCCTAGGATGCTTTAGTATTGCAATTGTCCGAAGGCATCAAAATGATTCAAGATTTAGTAATCATTGCAGCAATCCTAGGATTGTCCTGATTTATTGAACTCCACTGCAAGTGAAGGCATTTCAGAAGGTTCCACATTTCCATGTATGGTGTCATCTAGCATTGAAATTTTGCCTTTAATGACTGGTTGAAGTAAAGAGTTCCATTTTACCACCTTTACCCGTAAAGCATCCCTTGAAATATCGTTATCACTGAAAGAATTCTATTTTTTGTCACCCTAATTTCTCCGACATTTTGATTTTTTAATTAGACCATAATCTATACTCCTTGGAGCTCCTTTGATGGCATCATTTCTATTAATCATCCACCTAATTACTGCCATAAAAATGAACATCAACATAATCATTACACAAATAATAACCACTAGAGTTACATGAGCGAGGCTAGGGAATCATGTTTTGCAATCAGGATAATGTGACATTGTTAGAGGAGGCTTTTTACAACCTCAAGATACACAAACTTTTTTGAAATTTCATCATTCTTTCGAGATCACGCCACGTTTGCAAACATAATTGCAAAAACCTAGTTTTCTAGCACTTTTTAGAGAGTGAAGCACCTACCCACGAAGCAGCACCTAGCAGGCCACTAGATACTTTGTAAAAGCTTGCAAGCAACCAGATAAGAAGGGATAACAAGGATGAGATGAGTGTGTTTCTGAACTTACATATGCATTTCATTGCTTCAATCACACGTATATAATTATATCGCCCAAAGGGTTTCACGGTCATTGGTCCAATCACGCATATACATAATTGTATCGCCCAGAGGGCTCACAGTCATCATCACTTAATTTCATGGATGACGCTAGGGGTGGGCACGGGACGAGATGGACATCATATTTATCTCATCCCGTTCATTTGGGATCGGTACGGAATAGACCTCATCCCAACCTCATCCCATCCCAAATGGGTTCGGGACGGGACGAGCATGTACTAAATAGTCTTCCAATGAAGAATAACAAAAAAAATTGCATCCCATATTGGTTACACACCAATAATGCATAATATATATGCATATAACTTTCATCATAACAATATAAAATGTCATAAAAAAATATCATCTCACATTGCTCCTAATTGTATATTGTATGAATGATATAAGTTCTCAAATTGTCTTAATATAAGTTAAAATGAAAAATATGGTTCATTGACCAAATTTATAACTTCATAACTCATAGTGCAAAACTAAACCCCCATTTGCCTTTATTTTCTACAAGAATAATTATCATACAATCAATCTAAAATGTGAAAAACATAAATTTTCATGAATCTTATTTGACTTAAAATATTCAAACTGAAGTTTCTATATAAACAAAGAGTACAAAATCAAACAAATTTTCAAACAATAAATGTTTTAATTTAATTTCTACACATCCTAAACTTTTTTTTAGAATCATAGTTTGATTTAATAAATAATAATAAATATTAAATAATTAAGTTCAGGATGGGACGAGATTGAAAATCTTCATCCCGATCTCATCTCATTCTAAATAAGGACAGAACGGGGTCGGAATGAGTTTGATCAATCCTAAAAGATCAACAAAAAATCGGGACGAGACGAGATGGGTTCGAGATCGCGGAATGGGATGTCCACCCTAGATGACACCATATATTTAAGGGTCAATAATATCAAACGAGTGAAGAGAATATTTTTTACAAAAAAAAAAAAAAAAAAAAAAACTAATGGAAGATAGAGTGTGGAGAATGTTAAGGCTACAAGGCGAGGGATGATTGGAGGGCATTATCATTCACTGTAGTTTTGAGTGAGAAATATGGAGTTTTCAAGCATCAAGCTTTCTCTTGACTCGATCAGAGACTTGATTCATAGATCATAGGCAATTATTGGAGAATTTTCAATGGGTCATTTAAACCAAAGGCATGCGCTTGTTAGGAGGTAATTTGAATCCACCATCTTAGATGTTTTTACTCACAATCATCTTCCCATCAATTTAGTGTAAATTCAAGGTAGAAGAATTGTGACAAAAGTATTGTACGACTACGAATCCACAATCATTTTATGACTACGAATTCACAATCATCAATATTACACGACTACGAATCCACAATCATCTTAGCATTGTACAAGCAGGGCGACCAATGTGCTAGTAGGATCATTGCAGAGGTTTTCACATATTGGGCCCTCTGCCGCCCTTTGCAAGAAATCTCATGGTTCAAAACAACTAATAAAATAATGTGGGAGGTTTTGTTAGTCCAGCTTTAGAACTATTAGTGCAGCGAAAACAATCTATGGAGCCTTTTTTAGCATTTTTTATTTCATATTTGCATAATTGTTTTTAAAATTGCTAACAAATGGAAATTCTACCAAACCTATCAATATCAACATTTTAACATTTTATACAAGGGATTAACCCAGTTCAATGGTACAAAGAAAACATGAAGATAGTACAATTTTATACAAGGGATTAGCCCACAGTTCAATGGCACAAAGAAACAAGAGTAAGTCTAGGGAGCGAGGGAGGGGCAAGGGAGGCCCACCACCATCACCCTCAAGATGCGCATCTCGATGATGATGGATGGTGGAGGGCCTCCCTCGCCCCTCCATCGCTCCCTAGAATCAGTGAAGAAACAATCCAAAATCAACAAATATGTCCTATTGTCAGCTACTGCCCACAGCTTCAATGCCTCTTTAAGTCTTTCTTGAGGTTTTCGGTCTTTCTTAATGTTTTCGGTGACAGTTTGAAGCTTCCCTTCTAGCTAAATTATATTCTCTCTCAATTTGAGAATAATTTCTTTTTTCCCGGGATCCATCTTTGAAAACAAGAGTGGTTGTCGTCTCGCTTCATGTCTGTCTTAAAATGTCTTAAAAAGGAAAAATATACGTTACTTTCCCATTTCAACCTCTCTCTTCGTGTCTGTCTTAAAAATTTCAGCCTCTCTTCGTGTCTGTCCTTTTAAAAAGGGAAAAATATATGATTCTTACTTCTATGTTTCCTTTCCCATTTCTTTTTTGGTCGGCGATTTCCTACAAGCCTCTCTGAATTTTTAGAGAGATAGTATTTTCGATAAGGTGTTTCTTACTATTACACCCAACAGCCCACTTGAGCAATTTGCCATTATCCTTTTTTCATCAATTTTATTTTTTACCGCCATTATCCTTTTTTCATCAATTTTATTTTTGACCACCGGTTGCTCGTCAATTTTATTTTTGACCACCTGAACAATTTAATCAGCAAATAATATTATAAATAATAAGCAAATAATAAATAGTAAGAAGAAAAAGGCTGATAATATTATAATATTACCTGATCCAATAGTACAAAGAAAACACAGAGGAGTATTGTTGGATGGTAAAATCCAAAATCAACCATGGAAAATGTCGATCTTCATCTTCTTCATCCATATTAGTGTACCTGAAAATATGCCCTGAACGAAAATACAAATGGTCTTCACATTTAAACAAAGAAAATCTTTAAAAAAAAAATCCCTAGACACTAACATTATGCATAAACCTTAAAAGCTCAAAATGCATAAACATCGTACCATGCAGAACCTAACTCTAAAATGGCATAATCCGTAAACAAACACCATCATGCTGAAAGAAACAGTAAAGTAAAATCCTGAAAACCTAACAATTTAACAAAATGACAGAAAGAAAAGTGAAATCGTTGAGAAAAACAAACCCCAAATGGGGATTTGAGAAATTAGATGGGATTTTATTTTGGGGAAAAGGTAGCAATGTAATGTAGCTTACAAAGTGTTAATCAGGTTGAGAAATAAGACTCAAAGAACACATGACAAGGAAAGGTTTTTCCCCCAAATGAAATCATAATCAACAAGATTATCGTAGCAAAAAGATTGAAGTTTTTGTTTGTTGGGTAATAAAAAAAAAGGATTCAAGAAGAGAGAGAGTTGTAACCTTTGAGGCGTTGAAGGAGGGAGGACTTCTTCTTCTTCTTCGACGGATCGACGGACAGAGAAAAGAGAATAGAGAAAGGGTTGGGTTCGGTTTGCAAAACCCTAGAGATAAAGGGTTTGCTTTGCAAAATGGGAAATGGGGTTGGGCTTTGCTTTGTTTGGTTTTGCTAATAGCTGGGCTTGGACTTTGGTTTGGAATTACTACGGTAACCAGGACAAACCGAAACGGTCTGGGACTACATTTGTGAAAATCGATTTCGGGTCGGTTGGAACATGTCCGGGACCAGGATCGCTATAAAAAGGGTATAAACCGGTTTTACCCGGTCTGAACTGGTTCGAGACCATACTAGACTCTAGAGGTGGGCATCCCATCCCACGATCCCGATTCAGTCCCGTTCCGATTTTTTCGGGTCTTAATGGGATTGAATAATTTCATCCCGATCCCGTCCCGTCCCGATCTAGAATGGGATGGGATGGGATGAAGATTTTCAATCCCGCCAATCCCGTCCCGTCCCGAACTAATTTATTAATATTTTTATTTAATTATTTATTTTAGAATTGTGAAATTGCACGAAGTTCTTGGTTAGTGTCAATCATTAGGATATACCATATACTAACCTTATAATACTAATGCTTTCTTAGTATGTGTGAAGTAAAAGACATAACTGTCAACTGTTACATCTATGCCTTCTATAGTATTGTGTAGCATGTATGTAATCTGATTTAATTAGTGTCTTTTTTTATTTAGCAAAAGAAAATGTGTATACTTGTTCAAGCATCTCGACTGAAATACCTATAAATGGTACTTTCCAAATAAACAGTATTGTCACTTGTTTTGCTGATCTTGTTGTGCTTGTGAACGAATTTAAGTGGAAACTTTGATTTGAATCCATTAAATTAGACCCTTAGCTATGATCAAATCATAACCATCACAATTGTCGTCCAAAAAAAATTATATATGATTAGCACACTGATCCCGTCCCGAACCCGTTTGGGATGGGACGAGGTCGGGATGGGGTTTTTCTCATCCCGTCCCGTCCCGATCCCATATGAATGGGATGGGATAGGGATGGGTATATCTCGTCACATCCCATCCTGTGCCCACCCCTACTAGACTCTGTCGGGACTGGTTTTCTTGCCCAGTCATATATCTCACTTTCTTACAAATTCCAATCAAGAAGTTCAATAAGGTTCTTTGCAAATGATACACCCCAAATGGAAAACAAACCCTCTTCGTCATCCTCTCTTCTTCATCAAGCATAATCATCATGTCGCGACACCAACACACCACACCCGATCACCGCCGACCACCCCGCTTCCTTTTTCTCTTCATCTCTTCTTCTTCTTCTTCTTCTTCTATCTTCCTCATTCTTTTTTCCTCCATCGCCTTCTGCGAGGGCAAAATAATTTGGCCCTCACACAAGCTCTAGCGAGTGGAGAATCCATCCTCGTGGAGACCTATGCGCGTGGGGGATCTCCATTCGCAAGAAAGTGTGCGAGGGCCAAATTTGTTGTGCACGGTCTGAACCAGTTTGGGACCATATCGGAGTGGGTCAAGACTGGTTTTCTTGCCCACCCCTATTTCTCATCACTTTCTTACAAACACCAATCAAAAAATTCAATCAGGTTATCTGCAAATGATACACCCCAAATGAAGAACGAACCCTCTTCTTCACCATCTCCTCTTCATCAAGCATCAACACCACGCCACTCCCATCACCGTCGGTCAGCCCGCGCCATCGCCTCCTTCTTCTCCTTTTCTTTCTCATTTGCGAGGATGGGTTATCCACTCTCTAGAGCCTATGAGAGGGCCAAATTTTTTTTACCCTAGTAGAGGCCTCTACGAGTGGGGAACTTATCCATTTGGAATCCTTTGCGAGGGTGATGGAAAAAAAAAACCAGACTCTGAGGTGATAGTCACTAGTTGAATTGAAGAAGAAAAGGGTTGTGTGACGATGGAATGATAATGGTGAATCAGGGATGAAGAGCTAAATCGGAGAAGAGATGACTGCATGATGGACAAATTGTCTAAATCAATGCAGAGGGAGCTACAAAATAATGGTAGATGGGTTGTTGTGTGAGAGGCGAAAGGCTAAATTGGGAGATGGGAGTGTTGTGAGATGGTGATGCAATGAGAAAGGGGTGAGATGGGGACAGGGGCGGATCTACAGCTTGGGTAAGGGGGTCAATTGACCCCCTTAGGTTTTGAAAAAAATCGATCAGAGCATATACAATTTCAATCTTGCCCCCCTTACAAATTTTATCTTGCCCCTCTTATAAAACTAAGAATTACAATAACAGATCACGTATCACAATTGAACGAAAAAAATTGAGTCGTCGCCTCTAATTTTCGCCTCCACGCCTTCGGTCCTCAACAATTGCTTCTTCTCCATCCCTGCAAAACAAGGTGAGTTTGTTTGATTATGGATTCTAAATGAAATCAACAGGACAAGTGGACAACAACAAAATCACCTTAAGCTTTAACATCTCTTCCTACCTTGGTCTCTGTCCCCCTCTTTGGCGATCCAAAATTGAAACAATGAATCAACTTTGAGAGATCAGAGAAAGATCTCAGAGAGATCAGAGCAAGATCTCAGAGATATCACAGCAAGATCAAAGAGATCAGAGGGAGATCTCAGAGCGATCAGAGTGAGATCTCAGAGAGATCAGAGCGAGATCAGATAGAGAGATCAAAGAGAGATTTGATCAGAAAATCGAAAGAGATCATAAACTCGATCTCTCTATGATGAAACCGAGCTCAATCTCTCATGGATCCACCTCAGAGTCTGATGAAACAAACTCAAAATCTCTGATAAAAACTCGATCTTTTTGAGTCTCAGATGAAAACAAACTCGATCTCTCGATCTCACTGAGTCTGATGTAACAAACTCGATCTCAGTCTGAAGAAAACAAACTGGATCTCTCGATCTCTCTGAATCTGATGAAAGCGAACTCGAACAAACTCCTCGATTTCTTGATCTCTCTGAATCTGATGAAAGCAAACTTAGAGATGAAGAGTGAGCTTGGCTGAGATGAAGAGTGAGCTTGGCTGAGATGAAGAGTGAGTTTGAGTGAGATGAAGAGTCCTCTGCCTTGAGCTTTCTCAGAGACGAAATCGAGTGAGATGAAGAGTCCCCTGCTTTGAGTTTTCTCAGAGATGAAAAGTGAATTTGAGTGAGATGAAGAGATGGAAAATCCCCTGCTTTGAGCTTTCTGAGATAGCTTGAGTGTGAGAGAGCTTTCTCAGAGATGAAGAGTGAGGCTTGAGTGAGAATGTGAAATGAAAAGTGAAGTGAGGCTTGAGTGTGGGTTTGGTTTGGTCGTATGGGGTTGGGTTTGATAAAAAAGAGAAATGAGATAGATGAATGAAAGGATTGTTATATTAAAATTTATTCAAAATATTATTCTAATCAATCAAACAAAGGTGTAAATTCATTTCTTTTGTTCCATATTTGTTTAAGCTTTAATAAGGTATTTCATGTTTGTTTAAGCATCTAATTTATTATCTTATCTTTATATAGGGGAATTTGATATTTGATTTTTAATTTAATTTAATTTGTTTATTTTTTTAGGCTTTGACGAAGTGGGTATTTGATCCTTAAAGCTCAAGTGAGTATTTAATTTCATCTGCTAAAAATGTCATTATCTCAAGTTCTTGATATTTGGTAAGGTTTCTTCTCTTTCATGTATTAATTATTGATTTACATTACAAATTTGAGAATATGGGAATCTGGGATAGCATTTTTTAATATGAATATTGGGACTGTTTGTTGTATTTGTGTAGTTAAATATTTGTGCACTTGTGCTGACGAGTGATGGATAGATACTTTAAAAGAATAAATGATGTGAGTTCTAGTTCTACTGCTCAGGTTGTCACTGATAATTCTGATAAGGAGCTTCCTAGTTCCAAAAGGAGTTGTATTGAGACTAAGTTTGATCCAAAAACTCTTCCAGCAGATCCTGGATTACGTAAGTCAATGTAGGAGTATCATCCCAACATAAGGGATGAAATTCGAAGAACATACTTGCAAAAAGGTCCTTGCCAACCTCGGACACATAACTTTAAGCAAACTTTGCAAGAAAAAGTCTTACGGCGTTTCAAACCTTCATGGTTTGATGAATTTCCTACATGGTTAGAGTATATCATAGAGAAAGAGGCTGCATACTGCTTGTGTTGCTACCTTTTTAGATCTGAGAGTAAAGAGCATGTGGGTACTTGTGATGCTTTTGTCATTGAAGGATTTACCAATTGGAAGAAAAAGGATAAGTTACAAACACATGTTGAAGGGTCTAACAGTGATCACAATCAAGCTTGGAGTAATTGTGAAGCTTTAATGAATCAACAACAACATCTTCAAACTGTTGTGATTAAGCAAACAAATGAAGCTCGAAATGATTACAAGGTTCGTCTAAATGCTTCTGTTGTTTGTATTCGATTCTTACTCGGACAGGGATTAGCTTTCCGCGGTCATGATGAATCTTGTGATTCAAACAACCGAGGGAATTTCTTGGAAATGTTACATTTTCTTGGTGATCACAATAGAGACATCAAAAGGGTAACTTTGGATAAATGTCCTGGGAATATCAAATTAATAGCACCGAAAATTCAAAAAGATATTGTGAATGCTTGTGCAACCGAAACCACAAATGTTATCATTCAAGACCTTGGAGATTCTTTGTTTTCCATATTAGTTGATGAAGCCCGTGATGTATCAATTAAAGAGCAAATGGCTTCCGTGATCCGTTATGTGGACAAACACGGGCATGTGATTGAAAGACTTTTAGGTATTGTACACGTTTCTGACACTTCTGCTCTATCCTTAAAGGCATCAATTGACGCTTTATTTTTCAAGCACAAGTTAAGCATTTCAAGACTATGTGGCCAATGGTACGATGGGGCAAGCAATATGCAAGGTGAGTTCAACGGTCTTAAAGCATTAATCTTAAAAGAGAATGAAAGTGCATTTTATATTCACTGCTTTGCACATCAACTTCAATTAGCACTTATTGACGTTGCAAATAATGAGGATTCCATTGTTTTATTATTCTCTTTGATCACGAGTGTTGTGAATGTGGTTGGTGGCTCATGTAAGCGCCATGATATTGTTATAGAAACGCAATCTATTAACACTCTAAAAGCACTTGAAAGTGGTGAACTTGCAAGTGGAAGTGGCCAAAATCAACAATCAACTCTTAAAAGAGCCGAAGATACACGTTGGGGCTCACATTACAATACTTTGATAAGCTTGATTAAGTTGTTCAATTCTATCATCGATGTGCTTGAATGCATTAAGGAGACCTCAAAATATGATGAGCAAAGAGTTGAAGCATGCACTTTATTAGATTCACTACTATATTTTGATATTGCATTTGGACTTCATTTGATGAAAAATACATTAGGAATCACAAATGAATTGTCACAAGCATTGCAAAGAAATGATCAAGATATTGTGAATGTCATGGGTTTGGTCATAGTAGCTAAGAAACACTTACAGTTGATGCGAGATGATTGATGGAATAATTTGCTAGATGAAGTTTCCTTATTTTGTAGCAAACATGTTATAGAAATGCCTAACCTGGATGAATTTTATATTGCTTGGGGACGGTCATGACGTAATGTTGAAAAGGTGACAAACATTCATCGTTATCGGGTTTAGTTATTTAATGTTGTTATTGATTTGCAACTTCAAGAGCTCAACAACCGCTTCAATGAAGTGTATACCGAATTGCTTTTATGTCTTTCATGCTTGAGTCCAAATGATTCATTCTCGAATTTTGATAAGGGAAAATTGATTCGTTTTGCTAAGTTTTATCCAAGCGATTTCTCAGAAGTACAACTTGATGTTCTTGATAATCAGTTGGAGACATTTATTATTGATGTGAGGTCGAATAACGAGTTCTTGAATTTGACAGGAATTAGCAATCTTGCTGAGAAGATGGTAAGGACAAAAAAAATTTGTATCCTTTGGTCTATAGGCTTATTACTTTAGCCTTAATATTACTAGTTGCAACTGCCAGTGTCGAGAGAACTTTTTCTGCTATGAAGATTGTCAAAAATTGATTACGTAATCGTATAGGTGATAAGTGGATGACAGATAGTTTGATTACATATGTTGAGAAAGATATATTTAATGACATCGATGATGAGGTGATTATGCAGCATTGCCAGAACATGAAAACCCACAGAGAGCTTTTACCTAAATCTACTACGCATCTACATTGACTCATTATGTATGTTTTTCTTGTAACACTTTTAAAACTCTAAATCATATTGATCTATTTATTTTAGAAATTAAATTATTTATAATTTTTTTGCCCTCTCTTTATCTACAATTCTAGATCCGCCCCTGAACGGGAATGAAGGAAAGGCGTGAGAGAGAATGAAGCTTTCATTCTCCATCACCTATGTGTTAAGGGAAGAAGAAGAAGGAAAAAAACTCTTTGCTTCTCTTGAGATTTTTTTGAATTGAGAGAAAAGTAGGGGTGATAGTGTGGAACAATATAATATGAAGTATTACCCAGTCTCTGCCTTTACCTTTAGGTACCCACTAAATTATCATAATTAGTTGTTGGAAAAAAAAAAAGATTGAATCCTAATCTAATTCAAATGTTGTGTATTGATTGTAAGGTCAACCCTTATAGTGGGTACCAAAAGATAAATAGCGCAATGAAGATCACAGTTTTGTCTTTTAAAATATATGGACCTTAACCAGTTGATCAAAATGTTTGAGCTAAAAACACAATATAGGCATCATTAGATTTTGGTTTTAAAGTCAGTGGAAAGACACACAAGGAAACAAAAGTAGGGATGACTTTAGGGACATTGTTATTTAGTAGTCATCAGTCAATCTATTAGTTGCTTCTTCTTCTTCTTGGCTTTGATTCAATTCCAATTCCTTTCAGACTTGTTTTGAATTGAGCAAGAGAATTTGGGAAACTTTGAAAAATAAACAGTTCTACCTACTACCATCACCACCACCACTGAGATTGAGATTAAGACAGATTTGAAATCAAACAAATAAACAATTAGTACTTAATAATCATCTGTAAGCCTTATTACTGCTACTATAGAAGAGGTTGTTCTTCTTGCTTGGGATGAAAGTTAAGTTTGATCAAAGAAATCGAAAGTCAAATAAACAAACAAACAATTTAGTATTATTTTCCATCCATCATTCCTTTTTTATATTATTGTTGTTTTGATAATGGTGGTCTGGACAAGATTGTGATGGTTTAACTTTGACTTCTTGAATTCTATACCTATCAGCGATACGTTTATCTTTGAAAAAAAATAAAAAAATCTAATGACATGATAGTTCAACGATTAGAACTTGACGGATAATACCCGGTGGATTGCTTTTATCACAAATGCCCTCTAATAAAAAAAAAAGGTAAATATAAATGCAATCCCCAAGATATTGACCAAAAAACCAATATATACATGCAGTTGGTGTATAGCAACTACAACAGAGTGAGGAACTTCATCAATTGCTTGATGAGAAAATCTAAGAGACGTGATTCTTAATTGTTAGTTTCAGCAGCTGACAAGATGAGCATATTGATGTCATTGGTAGGCTGGCATTGACGCTGAATCCAATCCGAATCTTGTCGGCCATATGAACGGGTTTAAACTTCATTTGGTTATGGAATGGCTTAATGCTTTTATCTTGAAATTTGATGTATTAATTTATTTTAAAGCAATTTATGAATGTCATTAATTAAAATATATGTATTAATATTAATTAGAAATGAACTTATACATTGAGGATGTTTCATAATTACTATATAAGTTAGTCCCTAAAAATAAAATGACAATTATGATTATGTATTCAAAATATATTGTCAGGTGAAGAGTGTTTTCCTAATTCACCACTCTTTGGTGGATTCCATAAAGTGGCGAGTTTCTATCTCTTATCTTTTTTGTGAATTTCTTAAAGTTGCGAGATATCTATCATTTAATAGGTCCCAAATGTAGAGAATAAAATGCTAAGATAATTTGTCATCTCTTCGGGTGAGAAGTGTATCACAGCTTGCATAAAAATGATTACTCCTCCTCCATTAATAAACTTTGGCTTCTTAAATAAACAAAGCCACGTACAAATAAACTAAAATAAAATAGAAACTATTAGCTAATAACTGGACTACAACCCACGTAAAATAGAACACGCAAATACGTAAGAAACAGAACATAACTAACGGAAATAAAATGGATGTAAAACTCTCAATTGTCATGACCCCCATTCTTGCTCTGCACGTTCCCAGCTTATCCCAAGTATTTAGAATTTGGCTTACGACCCTTCTCCGAACGTCATGGCCTAACATCATTTGCTTACTCTTATCTCTTGGTGGAGTCCGTGAGTGACGAATATTCCTTATCAAATTCATTTTTGGTTCTAAAGTCTGTGGAAAGACACACGAAGGAAACAAAAGTCTTAGGGACATAGATGACTTTAGGTACATTGGTTTATATTTAGTCATCAGTCAATCCTTTCACACATATTCGAATTTGAATCAACTGTTCTAGAGAGCCAAGCCAGCAGGCCCATGTCCTTCATCATCTTAGAGATGCCCAATACCCCTAGTCGACCACAATCAGACGGATAGGAAGTTTCTTGTAAGCTGTCCTGGCTTTAATGCCTTCCATCACCACCACTGAGATTGAGATTGACATTGAGATTGAGACACATTTGAAGTCAAATAAACAAACAAACAATTAATATTTTTTAATCATCTACAATCTCTACAACTGCTAATATAGAGAAGAGGTTCTTCTTCTTTCTTGGAACTAAAGTTAAGTTTGATCAAAGAAATCAAAAGCTAAACAAACAAGCTATTAAGATTGATGAAGCAGCTGAGTTTAAAGAAGAGAACGAAACCGATCAATGGAGAAATAGATTATTGACTAGCTAGAAAGTGATCAAAAGATTGATTCAGGTAAGTGAGATAAATAATTAGTTCCATGTATGTACAATCATCAATTCAATTCAATATTTTAATTTTTTCCTTTTATTTTTATATATATGCATGAATTTGTTCATATTTTTCTTTTAGTGCAACAACATGGTAATAGTGAATGACAAAGATGTTTTGTACTTGATGTTGTCAGATTTAGAAGGAAGAACCCAGACAGCAAAAGTTACCAAAAGTTCATATAAAATGAATACAACACTTCAATTTTTATTCCTCATCTTCCTTCTAGCCTTGTCTCTGCAAGTGGAAACAATCGCAGGCGAGGCAAGAGCAACCACTATAGAAATCCGATGTGCAACCACGCTACAAAACAACAACACTCTTTCTAGTGCCAACTTTGTTGCCTCAATGGAGAACATTGGTGTACAGATGAGAACCACTGGTTTTGCATCAACATCTGTTGGGTCAGGACCTGATGCAAGCTACAGTTTGGCCCAGTGTTATGGAGACCTCTCCTTGCCTGATTGTATACTATGCTATGCTGAGGCGCGTACTTTGCTGCCCCAGTGCTACCCACGTAATGGAGGTCGTATCTTCCTTGATGGCTGTTTCATGCGGTCAGAGAATTATAGCTTCTTTGAACAGTTCACGGGACCTAATGACAAGGCCATCTGTGGGAATTCAACCCGAAAGGGTGCAACGTTCAATGAATCTGCAAGGCAGGCTGTTTTGCAGGCTGCAGCTGCAGCACCTAACAACAACGGTTATGCAAGGGCTGAAGTACGACTGTCAGGGTCGTTAAATGAATCAGCTTATGTGCTGGCTAATTGCTGGAGAACATTGAATGCTAGTTCTTGCAGCGCATGCTTGCAGAATGCATCAGCCTCAATAATAGGATGCTTGCCATGGTCGGAAGGACGGGCACTAAACACAGGATGCTTCATGAGGTATTCAGATCAAAATTTCCTGAACAAGGTGCCAAGCAATGGACGATCAAAGGGTAATTCAACTGCCATAAGATCTTTCTATATTCAATTAGTGACGTAAAACTGATCACTTTATTGATATAACATGGTATCAATTAGTTCTCTACCTCTGGTCAAACTGATTAGAATCGAACTTCACGCAGAGTGAGTTCACCCCTGAACATGATTCTGCTGCCATCAACAAATGCCCTATTATTCAGCCACCTCTACTATCGAGTGCCCACAACTTCAATGTCCATGAAAAGCACATTTCTGCATTTAGTATGATCTGAGTATGACTGGTGCTTATCATTTTGCAGGAAGAACAATAGTGATGGTGGTTGCCATTTTGAGTTCTGCATTCGTGGTGATACTTGGCATAGCTATTGGAATTTATTTATGGAAGAATAAGCAATTAGAAAAGAAAAGAAGAGGTATGAAGTTTCCTTCATGACCTAATTGACGAAGTATGGAAATTTTAATTATCACAGTTATCAAACATGCAAATATTTGATATATCATTAAAAGTTTCTGCAACTGTTTTTCGATTTCCAGGCTCAAATGATGCAGTTAAAATGGCAAAGACTCTTATCAACAGCAGCTTGAACTTCAAGTACTCAACACTTGAGAAGGCCACTGGATCTTTTGACGATGCAAACAAGCTTGGCCAAGGAGGATTTGGGACTGTTTACAAGGTGAGTCGTTACAGCAAGCTAGATTAGGAAGGTCTTTTCTTTATGCCTATTTATTCCAGCTCAAGTTTCCAGATTGAGGATTTTAGTCAAAATTCACAGAGCTTTCCAACATCTGAAATAAATTTGTTATACATCTTGGTCTTTTCTGATGGGAATTACCAATTTTTATTGCAGGGAGTTTTGGCCGATGGAAGAGAGGTTGCTGTTAAGAGGCTTTTCTATAATAACAGACACAGAGCTGCAGCTTTCTATAATGAAGTCAATATGATAAGCAGTGTGGAGCACAAGAACCTGGTCAGGTTGTTGGGTTGCAGTTGTTCAGGACCTGAAAGCCTCCTAGTATATGAACTGCTCCAAAACAAGAGTCTAGATCGGTTCATCTTCGGTAATTTATTAATCTCTCTTGTTTCTACTCCAGCCTAAAACTGTTAAGCTGTTAGATCGAGAAGGCACAACTAGCATGTGTCAAGCGGTCAGGTCTATGGAATGGGTGGTGTTTACTTTAGCACTTACTAGTGCTCTTTCTCTAGTAGTCAACCTTATAAGCGAATTTTGTTGAATGTTAATTATGATTGAATGAAGTTTTTGTTTTGAATTATGTACGACAGATCCAACCAGAGGTAAAACACTGTACTGGAAGAAGAGATTTGAGATCATCCTTGGGACAGCTGAAGGTTTGGCCTACTTGCATGAGAACTCAAATAATAGAATCATTCACCGGGATATAAAAGCCAGCAACATCCTTTTGGATACTAGACTCCAAGCTAAAATTGCTGATTTTGGATTGGCGAGGGCTTTTGAAGAAGACAAAAGCCACATCAGCACTGCAATTGCAGGAACATTGTACGTATTTATTTCCATATTGTTTTTGGACACTGGTAAAGAAAATGGCAGCTCAAAAAAAGAGATATGATATCCAACAATACTAGTCATCGCAACTCACCTCTATCAAAAGAGCAGACATATGGAGAATGTATTTCAACATAGAAGATACAGGGGAAAGAAAAAAAACAATTTCTACACTTGTGTCATTATGTGGCATGTTGCGTAGTTCATAAATATGCATGAAGCATTTACATTTATTATATATCTCATGCGTGGTTTCTAAACCTACAGAGGATATATGGCTCCTGAGTACCTAGCCCATGGTCAGTTAACAGAAAAGGCCGACGTCTATAGCTTTGGGGTGCTTTTATTAGAGATTGTCACCGGAAGACAGAACAACAGGAGCATAACCTCAGACTTCACAGACAGCCTAGTCACAGCGGTAAATCTCTGCACTTGTCATTACTAGTCACAGACACCATTACCACTACCATCATCCTATATCGTTGCATACTGCATTCTCCCAATCATATATAGTTTTCTTTTAAGATCTGTTTGTTAGTATGGAAACAAACATGAGAATTGAAACTGATTTCGTGGATTCTTATTCTTGGTGGGGGAGGGGGGGAGCAAAGAGTTGGGTTCTCATGAGCGATGGGAAAGCTAGTCATTGAAGAATTATTTCCCATCGTTAAATAGACAATCAAACAATGGAAATTGTTTCACAAAAGGGATTTGGATTCAATTTCCAATGGAAAATGTACTTACCGAAACAGACCCTTAATATCTCTTTCCTTGTTCTTTGGTTTACTAAAAAAAATTTCCTCTGCTGCATTTGGAAAAAATTACAGGCATGGAAGCATTTTCAACTTGGAACAATGGAAGAACTTTACGATCCCAATCTGTTATTGGAGAACTGCGAAGATGCAGTTCATGTTAAGAATGAAATGTTCAGAGTAGTGCGTGTAGGACTTCTTTGTGTGCAAGAGAGCGCTTCATTACGACCATCAATGTCAAGATCCCTGAAGTATCTCAAAGATAAGGATGAACAACTTCCGGCACCAGCAAATCCACCTTTTATTGATGAGAAGACCATGAAGCTCAATGACCCACTCAATGGTACTTCTTCATCTTCAAATGCAACAGTATCCCATAGCTCATTCTATCCCAGGTGACCTCAAATCAAACAGGTAAACATAAATGCATGACAATCCCAAAGATATCAACCAAAAACCTTATATGCATGTAGTTGGTTTATAGCGACTACAACAGAATGGGGATGAGAGAAGCGATTCTCTATTGTTAGTTTTTTCAGCAGCTATATGTGTGTCTGCATATTAGACGTGGAAATTTATGTAACACGAATAATCAATGAATGTGAGGTTATCCACTTAGAAAACTTATATGTTATCTGTTTCTCTTTGTATTTTTTTTCTAGTATTCTTCTTGATCGATCGTTAAAGTATTATGCTCTGTTATACGATTGACTAAAACTATAAACCGGCAAGTGCTGAAGGGATTCAAAAGATAAGCATAGTTGGAATTATATCTTGTGAATGTAGTAATCCTCCTTTGTACCTCACCTTCTTGAATTGACCCTACGACCATTAAACCAACCATGCATATTCAACGGCTTTGCAATTGTCTGTGAACCCAAGCCACTGGATGCTTTGGTTTCTCCACAAGGGAGTTTGAACTTTGATTTCCAATAAAACCGCGTCTTCTCAGACTGCCAATGGTGGCTTTGGAAAGTCTCCATTAGAGACCATCTAGAGCCATTCCTCCAAATGTTAGATGCCTTGGGGGATTTTAGAAACAAGCACTAGGTGGAGAGCTTCGCCAAGCAGAAAAGCTGTTCATCATTGATGATCACCGAAACATGTTTTTGCTTAACCAAATATTGTCTCACCAACTGCACGCCTATAGTCCATTGTCGTTTGCAGGGATGAGTTGGAAGGCTCGACTGCTGTCACGGCAGATAAGCAGATAAGCACCGGGGCCACATTCCTGGATGTGAAAATGATGCAATCAGTATGCACTCACTGGCAAGGGAAGACTGTTGAGGCCAATCAACTCTTCACAATGAAACAATACCTCAAGTCGAGTTTATGAGGAAGATGTCAATGGAGTACCAGCTCATTGGCAGGCATGTTGCATGTGGCCAATGGCGGAGCTAGGATGGCAAATCTAGTTTGAAAATTCAATACTATGGATGGCAAAGAGCACTAGAGTTTATGTATGCAAAGAAGATTTAAAGCTCCAATATGAAGATGTCATATACCGTTGTTGATACCTAGCAGTGCAACCACATACGTCGAGACCATCGACTGCTTTTCCAGTCTTAGCATCCTCATAAGCAGGTCGCCCCTTTACGAATAAAGAGCTGCGAAAAGTTTTGGATCATCTGTGGGTGAATCTAATCCAGTAGAATCTTCCCTTTGTTGGGAAAAGAACAAAACGAAACGAGATAATGCTGAAGATAATTTAAGTTGGTATCTATAAATTAAGCAACAATCTCAGTCAAGGAAATCTTTATAAAGAATGCTATAATGACCTAGAAAGGTAACATAATTTCCAGGTTCTTCTCCCTCTCAAGGCCCTGTCCCTTTCACCATATCATTTCCATCACTATGATATCCTCATTAGAAGATGTCAGGATGGAATCGCCCAGGCATTGAGCTGCTCTGCTGAGCCTGCTTCAAATGCACTGTCAGTGCATAGTTGTTTACCTGCATCCACAAAATCAATCACCAGTCAAACTCCCCATCACATGCATCTTAATACGCTACTGAACACGACAATTCAAACATCAAAGCCTAAGATCATTTAGTTAGGTTTTCATGGAATATATTATTAGACTGATGTCTCTTGACCTTTATAAGAATTATCATACCTCAAGTGTTCTCAACTGCTCCTGATATTGAGAAACCAGCTGCTTTAAATGATCCAATTCCTGGCTTTTGGTATCAGACTCTTTCTGCCGCTCATGCTGAATAGCCACAGCTCGCTTGAGGATGGTATTCTCATGAATCAATTCTTCCACTTTTTTCTTCAACATCATATTTTCCTGACAAGTAAAAAATGTTAGAATGAGAACCAAAAGGCCATCACAAATAGTTTGAGATTTAGATCAGTCAGCTGTTTAAAACATAAATACTAACCATCTGAAAATTCTGCACTGCCTCAGCACCGGCACTAACGCAAATGGACTTCTCCAGAACCTCCAATACTCTCGAAGCACGAGCTCTAGCATCATCAATGTTGGCAGCACTAGCCATTTCTCTCACAAATAGTTCAACCCATTCTGGGCCATCCTTTGGAAGGTTGTCAGAAGGTAAAGATGGATCATCAGCAGATGCAATCTCGCCAGAATTGGTTGTCATACCTGCTAAATTAGTTTGATACATAAGTATTGCTTCTCGGTATTTCAAAGATGATGAATTTGAAGTATCAAAGCTAACAGAAATCCACTATCTGATCCAAGATGGAAATAATGACAAGAGAGTTCATCGTGTTACTCACGTGTCTGAACATAAACACAATTGATGATAAGTTCTTCTAAATGCATCCAAATTAGACTGCAAGCTCTTAATACTCGGAGAGCAAGATGGAAATTCAATATTCTGGGTAGTAACAAAGGAGAAAAATAGCTACCAGCACTTTATTAAGGACCGTTAACAATAACCAAACAATTTGGAAAACTGATAACGAGCAAAACATTTGCAAACTGATACCAAAGCTACTGACAATGACATACAGTTTGTTGTCTAAATTCACAACTCAAGTCTTCTCTTCCTCCTCCGATTCTTCCCTTTCACTCTGTGCCAAACTCCATTCAACCAACCAAGAGGATGATTGAAGAGTCACCAAGAGAAAAGAATTAATTGTGCGCGTCTCTCTGTCTCTCTCACTCTCTATCGTTCTATTTTCTCTTGAAACCAATTTCATTTTCATTCAATTTTGGTTCTCGAAATCCTAACCCTAGCTCCCAACTTGATCTGGATTGGATTTCAGATCTAAAAGCATATGATGCATGAAAAACCAAACAACTAGAGCGATCTATCGATTGATGCACGAGAGCTTGTTCGACTCCGTGGTTGAATTAGAGCGATCAAGGAATATTTTGTTTGACTAGAGCAAGAGATGTCGAATCCTTATGGAAACTTCAACCAGAAGATCGATTACGTTTTCAAGGTGGTTTTAAATGGAGATTCCACAGTTGGTAAATCTCAGATCTTGGACAGATTCGCCAGGAACAAATTTAGTTTGGATTCCAAAGCGACCATCCGTGTTGGATTCCAAAGCGACCATCCGTGTTGAATTCCAAACGAGGACGCTCGTAATCGATCACAAACCGTCAAGGCACATATTTGGATATTGTTGGACAGGAAAGGTATAAATGGATAACTGGGGGATGGGTGGCGGATATCGATGATCCTTGCAGAGCGGGGATGGTTTTTTTAATATAAAAATAAATGATTTTGCGGGACGGATTCGAGGATCATTGATCCCTGGCGAGGCAGGGACAGATTTTCCCAAATCCACCCCACTGCCACCCCTAGATTCACTCAACACAAACCCTCCCCCAGCACTCGCGCGCATACAAGTTTGCAACCCGGATCGGCGGATTTCAACAACCCATTTAGTTAAAAAGAAAACAAATAAGGGAGAATAAGGAAGAAAACAAAGGAGGGAATAAGGAAGAAAAAATCATATCTGAAATGATGGTATATTTAATCTTTTATTGGGTCATGAACCTATAAATTTCCAAAACCTTCAAAATTCTCAACAAATTAATAATATGTGAATTGTGACCTCAAATAGCATACCAACCCTACCTACCCCTTCAAATTCCGTACCATAAAACCAAGGTACCCCGAATCCATTCTCGTTCCACGTACCCTCTTTTTCCCATACCAGGTAACTATAGTCTAAACCCCATTGATAGTTGCATAGATTGGGAAGTTAAAATTTACAATCACGTACTTGATAGTGGTGAATTAAAATTTTACAATCAGGTACTTGAGACAATAAAGGGATAGTGAAAGTACAACTTTTCAATTTCTATTCTCATTAGCTATCTCTAAGACAAGAAAACAATTTAGAAGAGTAAGTAATTGCAACTAATGACATTTAAATTTTTTTTAAAGGTCGAGGATTTCATAGAAAAAGGAACATTGTTATTTGGTTTCATGTAAACACTTGATGGCACACATGATTTTGCGAATTATTTCAATTAAGGCAAACATGTTTTACAAGTACAACTTTTGGTGATACATAAAGTGTTCTTCATACCTGTATCTAAGCTATTTGTTACTTTTGGTGACACAGTGTTCTTCGTACTTGTATCTAAGCGGTGTGTTCAAACAAATGACCGAAATATGATCACCTTCATTCCATAGCAGGGAAAAGACACATAAGTCCAGGTTGAAAACCAAAATGTAGGCACACGACAGTAGGGATATTCCTACCGGAGAAATTTGTCTCATTTCTTGTCCTAAAATCCACTATCAATGTGCACCATGAGCAAAGGAAATATTTATTCTACACACACACACAAAACAATAACAATAACAACAACAACAACAATAATAATAATAATATTTTTTTTGACAAATCTTGTGTCAATTCATTGCATCTTCTAACCTCCAGAATCTTCACATAATATTTGTGTACCAATTGAGGTGATCTGGCCCTAGGGCACCAACAAGACGGGTGCTTGACTTGCAAGTGACGAATTTGGTACACTTGAAAAATCTTAACTTCCTTCTTTCTCGCCTATTATACTTAACTTACGGATGAGCATATGTAGCCTTGATATTTAAGCAAACACCATAAACTATTATCGTATTAGAAGAACCATAAACTATTATCGTATTAGAAGAACAGAATTTGATTAGAAGGGCACTTGAAAGGGACTGGGGGTGTATTGTATCTGGATTTTGTGAGCAATTTAATAAATTCCATGGATTCTGAATCCAAGTGTATTCAATTTGGATTTTAAAAAGTCCACAAAAGTCTAGAGGTATTCAATCAGGATTTTAAAAAGTCTTTCTGAAATCCACAAAGTTTAGGGGTATTCAAAATATCATTCATATTTATGAATTTGGAAAATCATGGATTCTCATGGACTTTGTAGTGTTAGGTATAAATAACAAAGTTCAATAATTTGCCAGCCTCCATATCAAAGATTTCAACGTGAAAAAAAGTCTCCCAAAGTTCTACCTTGTGCCAACCGTGATGAGGTTGGTTTTCATCCTCTTGTTTTCTCGATTCTTTTTCTATCTTTGCGTTAGGGTTTGGATTAGGGTCTATAAATCTGGAAATTGTGTTATTAAATTAGGGTTTATAAACCTTATAGTTTTGTTCTATAACTTTACTCCTTACCCCGAAGTATGTACTGCAGATAAACCAGTGAAGCGGTGAGATATATAATTAGTATGAACCAGGAATACCTACTTATGAAACGAATCTGGGTCAAAAGTGAAGTTTCCTGGTATATAAAATAGCTTATGAGCTTTTAATTCAAGTTAAGCAAGCGCAACCTTGCACCTTCACTGAACTTTAGCACCATATCACCACCCAGTCACCACAATCTCTTTGGAAATGACTTGACAATTTATACGTGTCCATACTAGGACTTTATGGTGGCTGATGCAAGAGTTCTACAGAAAAACAATTCAACTTTAATATTTGCTCCCAGCAGCTTAAAGTTAATAAAGTGCTTTAATAGTCTACTGAAACTTAAATTAGTGTTGATTTTTATTACCATAATGGCAAGTTCCACACCTCTCTTCCTCTTTCCCTGTAATTAGATGGGTCTCTCAGTATAAGTGACGAACTGATCCCAGTCTTCACAATGTCAGACTTCAGAGCATCTTTAATTTCATTGATTCATTCAAACCAAATACTCGACTAAAGCTGTAAATTAGGGTTTATAAATCGTTGTGTTATATTATATATGATGATTTTAGTATATTTGGTTGGATCATTATGGCTTACAATCCCTTGCATATATGTTTTTGACGCCGGTTATCTTCTCAGGTATGTTTTTGATGGTTAATTGGATCATATATGATATTTTGCTATAGTTGGTTGTGTATGACTAAATTTATGTAACTATGGTTTTGACTTCCATGTGTTTGGATCATGTATCTCTTACTTTTGTTAATTATATGCGGACTTTTTTTGTTTCATCACTATTTACCAACTTCTTTTTTATCTTGCAAATAATTAGAAATCTGTAAAAGTCGTTCATACAAAGTCCGTGGATTTTCATAAATCTCTAGAAAGTCTGTAGCAAAAGTCTATGGATTTAAGAAATCAGCAGAAGTCCGTGGACAATTTAAAGAGTCTGTGGACAATTTAAAGAGTCCGTGGACTTTTCAAATTATTTATCAATTCCATATACAATACACCCCTCTTAGGGAGTACACACTTTGTTAATCCTTATAGTTTATGTGTTTTACTCCAACTTTGCTTCCCATTTCAAACAAATATTTCATGAGTGTGAAATCAGCAATCACCAATACAAGTCTTAAAAATAAACAGTATAAAATTGAAAAATGGCACAAACTAACTCGATGTAATACAGTACAATATGATATAAAGTGGCAGGGAAGATTCATAGATTGCTAAAACTAGGCACAATGAACAAATTTGACTCGTCACATAATTCAACAATTGATCAGTTGCATCTTTTATGTTGAATGTGAAACAATTTAAGAGTGATGAGTTTCATCCATACCAAAGTCCGCTACAAGGAGAACAACTTGAAAAAATAAATCATGTTTTTATTATCTCACTTCTGTGCTTACCTTGAGATGATTGCTCAATTTTCTCGACTTCAGAATTGATGTTTCCTTCTGCAGATCCCAAGCGGAGTTCATTCAAGCTCCTGATTGCAGAATCCAGATCATTGCCACATTCTTTAAGAGCTTTCTCCAGAAGCTGAAAATAAAGGTCATCAACCAGTTAAGAAATCCCTCCACATTATCTTATTACATTCATCAACATCACACCGAGTTTCACAGAAACACACTAAGCAGTAACATAAAATATCTGCAAAAACTACGTAAGACATCCAAACCAACACGATCAAATCCTAAATTTAGTGATTTACAGTAAAATATCAACAAACATACATATCATCATCACCTGACAATGAATGCAACACATGATACAATACATCATTTCAAAATTAGCAAAGATCCCTAAAAGCCAGGGCAAAAATTAGCAAAGATCCCTACAACAATACACACTTAAGCCATACAACAACTTGGAAAACCACATTTTTCATAGAACAGACATATCGGCATGATCAACGGGAGACATTCAAACAATCATTAGATATCCTAGAAAGTGAAATCAAATTCTTAAACATTAGATATCATCTCAAACTCCAATAATTCGACAACTATGCAATTAATTTGTGAACCCTAAACATAAACATTTCTCTCTACAACACCCCAAAATGGATCTGCCAAGGCAATTCACATATCATTCGATAAAACCAATCACCATCTTTATCAACCCTAGATCATCAATCAATCGAGTTTCAAGTATTTTCAATTAAACAGCTAAATCATCATCAATTTCAAAACTTTCCAACAAATATAGAAAATTAAATCCGATAAATGAAAGGGGTTTCAAAGAGAGACCTCTTTGTCCATATCAGGGAAGATGGAGACGAGATGATCGATCACAGTGGGCGAGGTGGTGGTGGGAGAAGGAGGGGGCGAAAGGGTATGTGAATTGGGTATGGGGGGAGAGAAACAACGAATGGGGGAAGTGGAAGAGTAACGAAGTCTCTTGGAGGAGACGACGGCGAGAGGAGGCGAGTTGTCTTCGAAGAAGGATCTCTTATTGCCGGGGAGTACTACTGCAGACATGTTGTGTTGGGGGTTCGCTCGTTTCTCCTTCTTTCAAAGGATTTCTCAGCGATCCCCACCGCTTCTTCGTCTCTCCTTTTATCGATCAACCGATCGATGTTCTATTTTTTTGGGTGCTCTGTGTGTGTTTGATCAAATGTTTGAGAGAGGAAATGAAACGAATGAATTGGGCTTTGCTTTGTTGATGAGTTTTGAATGATGACTCTCTCTCCCTCTCAATAATTTTTCTAGAGAGCCAGGCCCGCTTTTTGTTTGGCGAAAGGTTTGGTTTTGTGTCCAACTTATAAGTGGAAGGATGGGGAGTCTCTAGGTTTAGCCCAACAAATGATTATTCATAGCCCTTAAATATGGGAGTTGCTATGTATATTTGACTATTTGGCGTGACTACACCAACTCTTTATTGTATCAATATTATGGAACGTTTCGACTTTGTTGTACCAGCCTAAATTTATAACAACAACTAACATTTTTTAATAATAAAAATAATTTGATAATAAATTTTCTCGTTTGTGAGCATTAATATGATTTTGATGAAAAACATAAATAAATGTTATTGATAAAATTAAACTTCAATCATGAATTATTCAATTTCAAATTTATGTACAAACATCAAAGATACACTAATCATCGTCACAAGTTCTACAATAAATAGCAAATACTATAATAGGTTGTGTAAAAAAAATATCTAAAGTGCGAGAAGTATAATGTGTTCATTAAACACAGAGGGGTTGACAACAAATATGTATTAAAAATAAATAAATAAATAAATAAATAAAAATGTAAGTGAATGTATCAATTAAAAAATGCAGTTGCTATGTGTATTCGATTGTTTGGCTTAATCTCATCCACTATATTTTCTAGATTTAGTTTTTAAAAATTGTTTAGTATACTCAATCACTTTTGTTAATCCTAAAATAAAACTACTTGTTGATTTAGGATTTTGTATAGATGATTCTTATTGTAAAATTTTGGATCTAGAGTTCTTGGGGTTGAATGCATTTTTTATATTAGTTGCAATCACTTGTATATCTTATAATTTATTTATTGACGCTCTTAAACAATAAAATTTCATCTCAAATGGTTTCCATTTATTAAAAAAAGTAAGTTGGTGTTACATCTTTTACATCGGCGCAACAAAGTCAAAACATCTCAAAATATCGGTGCAACGAAAAGTTGGTGCAACCGAGCCAAATAGTCGAGTATACGTAGCAACTCCCTTAGATGTATAAGAAAAGTTGCTTTTAGATCCTCGAGATTAGGTGTACAAGTCTCAAACTCGAGTTGAGATTTATAGCCCTAAAAACAAAGAATTGGGGTTTCGGACCGAAAATTTGTTTTTAAAAAAAATAAAGGAAAATTTTACCCCCATTTCGTGGGTGAACTGCAAGCAAGTCTCAGACCGAATATGAGATTTATAGCCCTAAAAACAAAGAATTAGCTATATTGTAGAATCAGGTAGACGCTCTTCATAGTTAAAACACTTTTGGTAAACCTAGGACTCACTTCTGATACCAATTGATCATATAGTTTGTATTCATTTTGAGTTTAGGTCACAAGGTTGTCTAGCTTTGAGTCTTGATCTCAAGACCACAATGTCCGTTATCTCTCCATCCAGTAATTGAATGAATTTTATTTTTTAAATAATATTACTTTAGTATAGATAAATTTAGACTTTAGGTCCAACAATTTGTGCCAGTTTTGCGATTAGGTCTTATATTTGTAGTAGAGAGTTGACATTCAATAGGGATAATGTTGTTTGAGACCCAAACTCGAAGTTATACATAATTGATACTCAAATTCAAAACTAGTACCAACTAGAGGACCTAAATGCAAGTTAACCCAACTACTTTTGTAGGGCAGATAAAAAAAATCCCTTATAGTTAGTGATGCGACCAAATCTATCTCAGTCGATTCTTGACTTGCAAAAATGAATTGATGAACTAAGGACCACCGTTGTGGTGGTCGAAGATATTCCGATGCTAAAATCAGGTGATTGAGTAAGGATAAATGTAGATTGTAAATTAGATTATAAGTGCATCCATTTCTCATCCATCTCATTCACCTTATATAGCGAGTATTTCACTTTTTCATTAACTCCATTGTAGAGGCGTGATAGAAGGAGGAGATCCCGCACAGAATCTTACCCATTCATGACTGATCATTTGACATTTGGCTTTGTTTTGAATCCAATACTTGATTGGTTTGAGAGTTGTACAAGTGGATCAATTTGATCTTGACAACTAAAAGGTCTGTGTTTGGGCTTTATTGTCCTGGGTAAGCTCCAAGATTCGCAACATGCTGAGCCTACGTAATCTGGGCTTAGGCATCTGACTTATGGGCTGAACAGTGACTAGATTGGATCGAACCGTGCTTGAGCCCGCTTGAGACCGTATTGAGCCTTTCCATATTACGGTTGACATGTGCCACGTGTACAACAATGACCAAATCACGCTATGATGTGTCTCATTAGTTAGCATCACAGATGACCTAATAATCACCTAATAAATCACTTCATTTTAATCCATATGGATAATTTCTTATCCAATATTGGGGGTTGATGGAGCCAGCAGGTTCTTTTCAAAAAGTGATTTACATGGGGCCATCTCTCTCATCTATCCGCCATGACTTTTCCTTCCTTCAATTTATTTCATCCACTCACATTCAACCGCACAAAGACAAGAAGGAAAACTATAAAACACGGGTTTGTCTAAATGGCGAGGAACCAGCGAGGAAACCAACGAGGGAGGGGTGAAGCCGTTTATCTTTATTGAGATACGTAAAATTGTTTCAAAATATACATTTTCACGCATTTCAAAAGAAATGAATGACTTCACCCCTTCCCTCGCTGATTCCCTTGCCATTTAGAATTTCCCATAAAACACATAAAACTTGTGAAAAGATTTTGTTTTGAAAATACTATACTGCTTCTTAGACCACTGATTATTGTTAAGTCATACACATACATCTATGATACATGTTAATTTCCATTAGTCATTTTAAGTTAATTCATTCATTATTTTATATTTATGTATTTCTTAAAGTTTAGGTCTTTGACCCAATTTATTTTTTATTTTCTATCCGCGTAGGGTAAACAAATTCATCCTTGAATGTTATTTTAGAAGTCTTTGCCACTGACCAATTAATCAATTATGTTTTCTTCATCTTGTATGGAGACTTGTTTTTGTTGTTGTTTAATTAAACAGTTACATCATTCAATTTATATTGGTATAGGCTAGTCAATGACCCAACGCAAACATTCTTCTAATTACTTGGCACAAATTCACCAAATGTCGATAGTGAGTTTCAAATTAACAACCAATCATAAAGATATAATGTCAAACTAACTGAACTATAATTAATTGGTTGACAATTTTGACATTACTCTGGTCAAATGGTGTGGGAGCATGAGACAAGGAACGTTCTATTGTCAATGAACCACAGTATATAGTAAGAACAAGAGCTATATCTTCCACAGTAAAAATAAAAAGGGGTTATATATATATATATACCCCAGTTCTACTGTATTTTATATTTTGCTAAAACAATGTTTATTTTTATTATTATTATTTTTTGAAAATTCGAAAAGACATACTTTGTCAATAAAGCAAGTATTAAACCCAAACAAATCAAAAGTGTACCGGCTGAGTTGATAGATGTGTGGTGGATGAAATCACGAATCTTGCCAACAATATGGGGTGTGGATGGTAAAAAAAAGTGTACCAGCTAAGTTGATAGACATGTGACGGTCGGAATCACAAATCCGACCAGTAGTATAAGGGTGGGGATGGTAAAAAAAAGTAAAAATGATACCAACTGAGTTGAAAGACGTGTGGCAGTTGGAATCACAAATCCGGTCAGCAGCATGGGTTGGGGATGGTAAAAAAAAAGAACAATTCTACGCAACCCGTGGCTATAGCCCGCTTTATGGTCTGGACCCTCCCAGGCACTTGCCATAGGGAGGGTGTCTCGCACGTGGCCGACCAAAGTTTCAAAAAAAAAAAAAAAAAAAAAAAAGGGGAAAATATTTTTGAATTTCGTTGCTGAAATTTAAGAAGGAGGGAGGGACCAAAAAAAGGGAAAACAGAGAGAGAAGGAATGCTTAGACCCAGAAATTCAAGGGTGCTTAGTAACCTCTCTTCTTCTTCATGGGGTCTTTCCAACTTATCTGATTTTCAAGGTCTAGATGATTTCATCAGCCCCACCACCACCACTTAAGCAACCTCTTATGCATCAGTAACAACTATGAACAATAACAACATGGTTTATGGTGGTGGTGGTTGTGGCTCTTCTGATCTCATAGATGAGTTCCAACTCCCAGATCAGTTGTCTTTCCTGAATGATTCAGCTCTAGGGTCCCCAACAACAACAACAGCTCAGGTGGAGCTCTGGTTCCTAGCTCATGGCTTCATCTACCTTCCCATACAGTTCTGGAAAGTGCATGAAGAAGGCTCTTTGATTCTCCTCAAGTTGCATTATAATATAACCCATTTTTCATTGTCCCTGGTGGAGATGAAGAAGGCTCCATTAGCATATTCCTACGACTGCAGACATATGACTGATTTTATCAACTACTTCTATAAAGATATAGGTGACTGACATTGCGCATCCATGGGTTCTCTTGGGTGTGGTACAGCAGGGGAGTCCCTGTACCAGTTCTTTTGAGTTTTTTTATTTGTTATAGTTTGTAAGCTTGCTGGAGATATAAGTGCATTTGGTTTTCATGTATTATGATTGTCTGAATGGAATTCATTGTTATATTTTTATTTTTGTGTTTATTTTCGTATATATTCTTGACCTGTGCATAATCCAAAAATAATGTGATTGTTGAAATTGAGTTGCGTGTCTTCTGATCTTTTCTCCATATCTTCATTGCATTGGCGTTTGCTCAGTTTTTAATGACTAAGCTTGGGCTGAGCTGAAGCACCAGAACCCAATCTGCAGCTCATATGACCCTGTTAGAGGTATTTGGTTAGCACTTGGAATCTACTAGTCCAAAATTTGTACAAAAAAAACTCCATGTAATTTCTCATTTAAAGATTATTGCATGTACATATCCGATTAAATTATACATATTAAGTCATCATCATCAATTGAAACTCATGAAAATCAATCACCCCATTGTCATCAAGATCAAAACAACTCAACATGGCTAAACACTCTTCATAGTTTTTCTCTTCTCCAATTCGATTCAAAGTTCGTTGCAAGCTTTTTGCTGTTATATACCCAGAACCTTCATCTTCCACATCTCCTTCCATCAACTTCATGAAGTCCCAAACATCCAACAATCCATCGCCATCTCCATCAAACTCATTGATCACATCTTCTGCCTCATTCACTGTTATGAACTCACCCAGTGATGCCAAATAGGCTCTAAGTTCATTACTTGAAATCCTTCCATCTGCATTACTATCAAAGTATCGAAAAATTGCATGACATTCATCTTCCCTTGCTAAGTCTGTGGACTTCAGAGTAGCCATGCATGAGCTCAGTGGGTGACTTGGTGCATCAGGTTTGCACGAGTTGGGGCTCAAATTTGTGAACCATTTGGACGATTTAGAAGTAATGAAACTCGCAAGATTGGCTAACATGTTGTGCATGTTATCAGGTTTGATAAAAAAAATATCCATGACATGTAGTAGTTATATCGAATAGAGTGATAAAGTGGATTGCAAAGGTGGTAAGGAATGATTTCCATGAAGTTGCCTAGTAAATAAACTGAAGAAGTAGTTCAAGGGGTTCAGGTAAGTGTTGAAAGTGCAGTGCAATAGATGTTCACCAAATATACTCTGGAAGTTATCAAGTCTTTACACATCATGCCTTACAAAAAAAAGTATTTACACATCATAAGGTACATAATGGAATATTATTCAAATCTTTTATGCGTAATAACGCGTAATTGCTATTTGGAGGAATCAAGAACATGCCACATTGAAGAATCCACTCTTCAACTACGAAGCAAGTGCAACACAAACCCACCACCAACTACCCCTTTGTTGTTGTTGTTGTTGTTGTTGTTGTTGTTTCTGCTGCTGTTGCTGTTGTTGGGGACCCAAGAGCTGAATCATTTAGGAAAGACAACTGATTTGGGAGTTGGAACTCATCTATGAGATCAGAAGAGCCACAACCACCACCACCATAAACCATATTGTTATTGTTCATAGCTGTTACTGATGCATGAGAGGCTGCTGAAGTGGTGGTGGTGGGGCTGATGAGATCATCTAGACCTTGAAAATCAGGTAAGTTGAAAAGACCCCAGGAAGAAGAAGAAAGGTTGCTAAGCACCCTTGAATTTATGGGTCTAAGCATTCATTCTCTCTCTGTTTTCCCTTTTTTTGGTCCCTCCCTCCCTCTTACATTTCAGCAAGAAATTCAAAAATATTTACCCTTTTTTTTTTTTGAAACTTCGATCGGCCATGTGTGAGACACCCTCCCTATGGCACGTGCCTGGGAGGGTCCGAACCATAGAGCGGGCTATTGCCGCGGGCTGCGTAGAATTGTTAAAAAAAAAAAAAAAACAAAAAAAAGGAAAGAAAAGGCAATCTGCTACTTTCTCCGGACTAATTTTGTCTCTCTCTCTCTTATCCTACGCAACAGAAACCACCTCGCTCGCTAACTTGAGCCGGTTGCGTATCTTCTTCATCTCTCGCGTCGCGCGACGAATGAGCTCGGAAGGCAGACTCACATGGCGTTTTCAGCTTATCTTCGGATGGGTCTTTCACGCACCACCACTTCTTCAAAGGTAACTCCTCTCTTTTGAACTCTCTTGAAATCATTGAAAGAAACGAAATGATTGGAGCAACTATTCTAAAAAAACATGAGAGAGTTTCGAGACATTTAACATACTTCATCGATTGTGTCTTTAGCGTTTATTGTAGTTGTATATAATCTACATGTAAACTGAATAATTGAAAAAATTGATCGAAAATGAAGAGAATTTGAAGCGTATTCGAAGAATTTAGTGTTTACTATTTTGGTAATATACAAATACTGTATGGAAGTGGATTGATATCTGTAACAATGATTTTTGACCAAAAGAAATTCATGTCTTGTGAGAAACTAGTTGAATGAGTAAAAGTATCCATGCTTGTTTACTTAGGGTGTGTTTGGTTGTATGGAATATTATGCCATGGGAATTGATGAGGAAACCCCTACATTTTAGGCTAAATTGATATATCATTCCACATCTACCATTTGATTTTGTAATCAACGGTGGGAATGGAAGTCCCATGAATTTGAGAATCCCACTCCTTGGTCTCCCCAGGCATGTAATTCTCATGTTCATGAGACTTTCATTTCCACCATTGATCACAAAACTAAATGGTGGATGTGGAGTGATACATCAATTTAGCCTAAAATGTAGGGATTCCCATAACATAAGATTCCATGCAACCAAACACACTCTTAATTTATCTTGAAATCGTGAAAAGAAACCAAGTAATTGAGCAATTGGGTGTTTAAGGAGAGAATTTGAAGCGAATTATGTATAAGGTATGAACTAGGTTGCTAAGGCCTAAGGGTAGCTTGGTTAGTGCTGTGGTGGTTTAACCAGTGGCACGCTCGCATTTCAAAAAGAATAGAAAAAACTTTGGAATCCTCAAAATCCTGAACAAAGATTTTCTTGTGGAAGGGATAAGAGATTCATTTGGGTGAGAATGGATCACTCTTATGGAGAAGAACCTCTGTCAAGACTTAAATGAGTAAAGAATATCCACAGTTGTTGTTTACTGAATTCACAAATATGAAACTGGGAGAACGTGAGAACCATAGGGGATTATTCTCGAAGGAAAATTTGTTAATTGAGGGTGGACTGAGACACTTTTACATTGTTTCAAGCTTGTATGTTGATCAATCAAGATCCGATCGTTGGAAATGAATAGGGGCGTTCATGTTTTTTGGTTTGTCTATAGATGCATTTCAACAAGGCTATTCTTGGACCAAAAACTTGAAAAGATGGTGTGCTAGTGATGAAACTTTGTTATAATTTGTAAGAAGTCAACCTGTATTTAGACGGAGAGTTGAGGGAAGTTTATAGGATAGAACAGGGACCATGAGGTGTTCAAGGGAATTCACTTTTTGGGTGGGTTGTGACAACAAAGATCTTCCCATGAGGGACATATAGTCATAAATTTTCCCTCTTCATGGGATGTTAGTCTTTTGATGAGGTACCTACAAAATTTGGGAATCCATGAGTGTGAGTTTGAATTTCTTAATCTCATTGACGTTAGCTATGCAGTTAAAATAGATAATAGACCCATAACTATTCAGGAGTGTTATAGGTTATAACAGGATATGACGGAATATTTTTTATACCCTCACTAAGTAGTAATGTATTATAGAGTAAAAAAAGCAAATTATGTTCATAACATTAAATTCGAAAACATCAAAACATTAATAATTTGTTTTTCATATGAGAGTGAGATTGTAACAGAGAATGAGATCGCAATCGCAACAAAGAGTATGATCTTATGCAGTTAAAACGGATAACGGATCCATAACGGTCCAAGAGTGTTATAGGTTATAACATAATAGTTTTAAATATATTTTTTATACCCCCACAAAGTATTAATGTATATTATAAAGTAAATCATGTTTATAACATTAAACTCAAAAACAAAAAATATTAATAAAAAATATTCTCTTCGCATGAGAGTGAGATTGCAACAGAGATTGCGATCGACTCTTCGTCTTCTTCAGGTTCTCTGTGGATTGGCGTTGGTGAGTTCTGCTCCTTTATAATGAGTCTAGGGTTGTGATTAGATCGAGAATGAAATGGGTGATTTTTTATGTATTAGAACAAAACATTAAAACGACGTTGTTAAAAAAAAAGGTATCTCAATAACGGCCATATAACGCCGTTATATCGGAGCTGTGATACTATAACGTGATAATGATATAACGTAACGACTCACCTCGTTAGGCATTATATCGGCGTTATAACGTTGTTTTAACTACACAGGTGCGATCGACTCTTCTTATTTTCTCGTTCTCTGTCAACCGACAACGTTTTATTCTCTGTCAATCGGTGACGGCGATCTCTAATACTTTTTTGTTTTTCCTCTCATTCTAGGGTTCTGGTTCAATCGAAAATGAAATGGGTGAATTTTTTTTTATGTATTAGAACAAAATGCTAAAACGACGTTATTGAAAAAACACTATCTCAATAACGGTCGTTATATCGAAGCCAATGATACCAAAACGTGATAATGTCAACATGTAACGGCTCACCCCTGTTAAGCGTTATATCGGCGTTATAACGCCGTTTTAACTGCATAGGACGTCAGCGAAAAACTTGAAAAACATGACTGTGGATGCTCTAACACGAAGAACTTGAATCTTGAATTTTCACCAACTTCTATGTTAGAACCTGACCTTCAAAGCTGGGCACCTGAGGAATAGAGGTTAGAACAATTTGGTTACAAGTGAACATTAAATTCGAAAACATCAAAACATTAATAAAAAAAATCTTTCTTTCCTATGAGAGTGAGATTGCAATAGAGTGAGATCGCAACAGATAGTGCAATCGACTCTTCTTCCCTTTTTCTTTTTCCGTTCTCTGTCGACCGGCGACATCTTATTCTCTGTCGATCGGTGATGGCGATCTCTGATCTTACGTTTTTCCTCTCAGTCTAGGGTTTTGGTTCAATCGAGAATGAAATAGGTGAAATTTTTTTTATTAATTTTTTTATGTATTAGAACAAAATGTTAAAACAACGTTAGTGAAAAAAATGTTATTTCAATAATGACCATTATATCGAAGCCATGATACCAAAACGTGATAATGTCAAAACATACGGCTCACCCCTGTTATGTCGGAGTTATAACGCCGTTTTAACTGCATAGGACGTCAGCGAAAAATATGACTGTGGATGTTCTAACACGAAGAACTCGAATCTTGAATTTTCATCAACCTCTTGTTAGAACCTGGCCTCCAAAGCTGGAGCACCTGAGGAATAGAGGGTAGAACAACTTGGTTACAAGATACTGTTGTTGTTGTATGAGATATTAACTTGAATAGCTGGAAGAGTGGAATAAGCTTTTGCTTGCCCGCTTATTTTTTTTTGAACCAGCTTGTGCTTGCCCATTTTTGTCATGTTGATGTGATGGCCAGTGTCTTTGATAGTGAAGCTGGCTAGTCGCCTAGAATTTCAATCAGCAGGTTGTTTATAAATTGTTGAATCCAGAAATTCACACATGATCTATGAATCATATTGGTGCTATAGTGCATCTTGCCATGTTTACTATGTTTTATACAAGTAAAATATGTATATTCAATAGAGAAAACAGAAAGTTGTGTTGGTGGTTGTTACACTGCAAGTTAACATTCAATTGGGACAATTTTTATTTTTTTGGAACCAAAATGTCATTAGATCATTTGCATGTAACTCCTGCTTTTGAAGGGACTGTTTCATATCTCAGTAGCACAAAATCTTAGAGTTACCCATAGAATTTAAAGCAAAATAAACTAAAATCCATAGAGGTTGCATAATTTAATATATTTCTTGGGACAAATACTTGTCGGTATCTTCCATACATTAACCATTTAGTTTTCTTACAGAAACTTCATAAACTGTATTTTTAAGGTTCTTCTTTTTGTTGGATAAATTATGGTCTAACTTGTCAATTGCTTCCAGCAGTTATGCCCTTGGAGGTTTAATGGGAAATCAGAAAAGTTAGCTTTTGTTGGGGCTCACAATCAGAAGAGTCATTCTCTCAAAGTGCCTAGATCAGCCTGGGATGATAAGAAGCTGAGTATCAGAAGCAGCAATGATGGAGCATCAGAATCTCTGGGGCTTCTTTTGGAGAGATTGTTTGAACAGACACAGAAACTGGAAGAGCATAACACTGAAGATGTCGGCACCTCCAATGGAATCCAAGTAGGAATCAACCTTGAAAACCTGGAGTCAGACCTTCAAGCAGCCTTGGCTGCACTGAGGACGAAGGAAGCAGATCTTAAGGATGCCCAGGATATGGTATTGTTGGAACGTGAAGAACTCAACAGGGCAATGCAGATGCTAGAACAGCAAGAAGAAGAAATGGCAGTCGTTCGCGTTAAACAGGAAAAAATCAAAGAGGAGCTGAAGCAGGCTAATCATGATCTTGCTTTGCAAGCTAGATTGGTTGAAGATCTTAAACTGGGGATCATGGACAGGGATTGTGAGATTGCTACTGCACATTCTGCACTCTCTTTGAAAGAGAGAGAACTTGATGAAATGGAACAGAAATTGATTAAGAAAACTGAGGAGACTGTTAAGATGGATTTTGACCTCAAATCTAAAGACGAGCATTTAAACAAAGCCTACACAATTCTCAAGAAACAGGAAGCTGAGATTCAAGAACTTCAACAAGCAGTAAGCAAGAAGGAACAAGAGTTGGCAGAATTGACAAAACTTAGAAGCATTGACAAAGATGAGCTTAAAGTTGCAGAGGCCAAGTTAGAGATGCAGACTGTGGACTGGTTGTCGGCTTACCAAGAGCTGCAAAAGATGGCAGAAGAAGCTCATAGGCACGTGGGTGAAGCAAGTGGAACTCTGGAGGATTTGAAAAGAGTGAAAATTCTTCTGGATGATGTGATGTCTGAGTTGGTTTCTTCTCAGAAGTTTTTAGCTGCTTCTCGGAATAAAATGGAAGAGCAAGAGCGTGAACTTGAGAAACAACTGATAGAACTCGAAGAACAAAAGCTTACTATGATTTCTCATTTGAAAAACCTAAAAGAAGCAGAGATTGAAGTAGAGAGTGAGAAAGCAAAGCTTCGGGTTGCAGAGGCTCGAAACAGGAAACTTGAGCAGGACTTATCCTTGGAAAAGAAGTCGATAGCACAGTTGCAGAAGGAGCTCAATAAAGAGAGGTCTTCTCTGGAACATGCAACACAAGAAGTGAGTGAGCTTCGGAATGAGTTAAATCTGAGGAATTCTGAATATAAAGAAGCTCAAAATCTCCTTCAAGCTAAGGAGTTGGATTTAGCAGAGGGGAGGCTTCAAATCCAGCATCTGAAATCTGAGCAGGCTTCTATGCAGCTTCATTTAAAAGAGAAGGATATTGATGTCTTTAATGCACAAAAAAAGTTGTTGGAATTGAGTCAGGATATTGTTCAGCTAAAGGAGCTCTTGAGCAGCAAAGAAGACCAGCTCATTCTAGCTACTAAGAGACTACAGGAGAAAGAAGATCATGTTCATGTGATGCAACATGAGCTTGATGATTCAAAGTTGAAGTTCTCAGGAGCTGCATCAGTGGTGCAACGGATCACAGATCTCACTAACAAGCTGGTTGTTTCCACCAAGGATGAAGACTATGGAACCTCCTTGTTTGAAGCTGATATGGCATTGTCTAGGATGGACTACGAATTAGTGAAAAAGTCTGTAGATAAGCCAATTGAGGATAAAGAGTTGAAGGCAGAACTTGAGATGATGAGAGGAAGCCTGAGAGTTAAAGAGATGGAGGTTTTGGCTGCAAAGAAGGATATTGCCTTCAAAGATGAGGAGATAAAAACAGTTCTGAACAGATTGGAAGAAAAAGAAGCAGAATCGAAGAGGGTCAAGCAAGAGATGCTTGAGAATGCTCGTGGCCTGAAGAAACTTTATGAACTAGCACAGGAAAGGATTGGAGAAAAGACTATAGGTGAGTTGGCAACTGAGAAGCTTGAACTCGAGGCTGCTAAAATGGAAATTGAAGCTGCAACTGCTGCACTCCGTAACCTCGCCAATATGAGTGGGGAGCTTCTGAAAAAGGATAGTTTGAGCACTGATGTTAATATTGATGAAAACCTCTCACCACAGTTGAACACTGATAACACGGGGATGAATTTCGTTGCCAGGGATGACAGCTTTTTGGAAGAAGTTGCCCGACTCTCAGCTCTGACTGAGCAACTTGTAAAGGAGGCAGGTACTGTTGATGCGGCTGACTTATATTAGGGAGCTTTGATACCATTTTGTTATAGCTGTAGATATATAGCACATTTCCAACTAAACCAGGACAACATATATACTCTTCCCCATCCTGAATTGTTTGGTTTTATAAAGATTACTGTTGTAGCCCATATGTTCTTTAGCGTGTATAGAGTTTTTGTAAAGCTCTACCTGATCACCAACTGTAAAGATCCTCACAGAATAAAATTTTGATTGGCATTAGGTGGAACATGTGTGCATGGTGTGAAGTTATGAATCATAGGTACAATGCAGCACAGGAGACGAAAAACTCGGTGACTGAAAATATCACATAAATTCAATAGACATTTCTGCTGTATTATGTTCTGTAATGGAGATGCATCCACTACCTGCAGAAGTGCAGAGTCTTTCTGAACAGTGCCTAGGTTATAACAAAGCCTGCATTTGATTGCAGTGAGAAAATTTTCACGAGAAAACCCTTGGATGATCCAGTGATATATCTTCTATCTAGTGTTTTTCATGTTGCAACCTGACAATGTGTCTGCTATATCCCAATGTACAATCAAGAAGAGAAACTTAAAAGGCAATGCATCCAGTGCATATCATAAATTCTTCAGATAAGTTGATAAAAAAGAATATTTACCGAGTGCATTCGAGTAGCAATCACTGTATAAACATATATACACATTGATCATTAGATCTAAGTAGATAAAAAAGAATATTTACAGAGTGCATTATAGTAGCAGTCACTATATAAACATATATACACATTGATCATTAGATCTATAAACAATGCCTTTAAGCATGGATACTGCGTGCGTTAGATCAAATTCCTACCACATCCTATGAAACTGTGAAGTATATTGGCCTAACTAGCAAGCCGAGGTTCACTAAATCAGTTACATATTGGTCTTAGGAACTTGCATCGTCAATGGCAGAACTGGCACCGCAACTATCTTACATTAGGAACAGTAGCGCTTTCTCTGAAAAGCATATTTGTGACAGGATTCTGAAGCCATTTGCCACTAGTCTGACCATCATGATGTTGCCCATCACCTTGGACTGAGAAAACCTGACCTTTCTTCTTCCTTGATCTTCCTATGCTCTTTCCAACGAACAAACCAAACTTCATTGCAGTAAATAGACCAATGCAATAACGAGTGGCCTCAACGCCCAGTGAAAGTTCTCAAGGTGTTGGTACTTCTTTACTAGTCCATCACATGTATCAAATGACACCGCTTCAACTTCAGCTGGGTCTGCCAAGAAGTTAGTACAAGCATCTCTCAAAGGCAATCTCCCAGGAAACTTGACAACAAGGCACCCATTGGGTAGTATCTGCCAAATCCTCCCTGTATCCCATTCCCCTCCCTTTCTCCGAGGCCACTCAAATCTTGGGCTAAAGACATTATCCTTGAGCCTCACAAACTGGCCGAGACAATACGATTTAGCCATCTGGAGTTCCGAAGAATTTCCTTTCCAAAGCATTTCCAGACCTATGAATCCAACAGCTACACTGCCATCACGCTCAACTGAGTGAAGGACTCCCACACGGGAATGCTTATTGTTTTCCACCTTTATCCGTACCCAGTCCCCCAGCTGCCAAACCAAACATTACTCTCTCCAGTGTTGATGAATTGACCCGTAATGGATCATGGATTCCATGGACCCGCACCAGAACAAAACCATGTTGTTCGGTCTCATTATCCAAACCAACTATTGTTCCTTCTGGGACATACATACTCTCCGGTTTGCATGAGTTCAGTGGTTTCCTTGAACGTACTGTGTCACCTATTTGAAGGTGATCTTTTGAAAGGAACCACTCAGTATAACCACCAGTACTTTGTTTATCTGCCCCTATTCTGTTTCCAAGTCCAGCCCAGCCACCATCAATATGAACTGCTTTCTCAGAGCTGCAAGTTTGTTTGCATATTATGACATCAAACATTACATAATATACGAGTCTCAACAGATCAAGTTTACTTTGATGCGATCAAAATTCAGTTGAGTTGGAGTTTAAAAGCAAGCCATATACAAGAAGTGACACTGTATCCAAGTGACCCTTTTGACAAGATTACATTGAGATGGCAGGAGTGAGGCATACAGAGAAAAAAGGTTGCTAATCACAATAGCGTTCAGACTACCTCGACTGATTAATTCTTAGTCACTGAATTGGGAAGTACAGTCAATACCCCTTTGGGTTTCTTTTCTCACTGATTTGCCTTTTGCTTCTATTCCTAGCTATTATAAGCATAAAGTAAATCTTACAAATAAAAAATAGTCTATTTTGTTTACAAATATTATGATTGAATTGTAAAATAAGATTGACAAATACAGAAAAGCTACAACCAAGTACTTTTGATGTTGAAAGTGGCTAACATCCTTGTCTCAACAACTGCATAAAAAAGCCATAACAACAACAAATGATTGTTGTACCATATAAGTGGGACATCCTAGGCATACAATTTTTAGAAATATGATGTGAAGAGGACCCACTGTTACGGGATTAAATGATACTGATGGAAATACGAAGAGGTTGTAGTAGGCTAATGAAAGTGCCTTAGACACAAAGTTGAGAAAGTAAACAAAGAATAGTGTTACATAGGGTTGAACAAGAAACGACCAAACCGATTAAACCGACCGAACCGATCAAAACTGGTTCGGTTTAAATTCGGTTTTAAAAAATTCAAAACCAAAGTGGTCGATTCGGTTTTTGGTTTCTATGTGATTTTAACCGACCAAATATATTTAATAAACAATATATATTTTATATAAAAATAATATAATATGTTTAAAATAGTCGGTCGGTTCGGTTTTAGTCAGTTTGATTCGGGTACGATTTGCATAAATTAAAATCGGTTCGGTTTTGGGTTGATTTTATTAATGGTCAGTTCGGTTTCGGTTTGAAAATTTTGAAACCGACCAAAGTCGGTTCGGTTCGGTTCACGGTTTAGGTGAAAAACCGAACCATCGATTCGATTTTCAATCCTAGTATTACAACATGTATATCAAACTGTTAGAGGAAGGTGATAGATGATTGGCATACGCACTAGCCAATAGACCACAATATGTATTAGTTTGTTATGATAAATTACGAGTGAAATAAAGATGGGATGAGGAACATACCTTTAAATGCATACAGCATGTCTACTATTAAAGGCCTGCTGCGGAAGTCATACTCGAAGCAACCACGGAGAACATTTTCAACCGGAGGAGGCAGTCCACTGGGAAGGGGTGGCTTTTCTTGCTGTATAACAACCAATCGGTAGATTTCTTCAACTGATTTCCCACTCCATGGTTGAACCCCAGTCACCATCTCCACGATGCTGCAACCTAATCCCCATGAGTCGGTCTCAAATGATACTGGACCTCTTATTTCTGGTTGCCACTGTTCGGGAGCCATATAATTTGGAGTTCCAAGTCTTAATGCTAAATCTGAGCTAGGCAATGAAATCCCAAGCATTAAGTAAGGGATCCCAAAATCTCCAAGAATTGCTTGGTCATGCTCAGTAAGAAGGAAGTTGTAGGGCTTAAGATTAAGAATCATGATTCCTTTTGAGTGAAGTTCCAATATTCCCTGAGCCAATTCAACCCCATACCTGCATGAATCATTACCAATTAGTACCATAAGGTCAGTTCAGTTCCGTACCTCAAATAGTATGCTCTATGAAAGAAAACGAGCACTTGGTTGTGAACTTGAGATCTAGATCACCTCAATACATCAGGCAACGGGAGCTTGCCTCCCTTGAGTCGAGCCATTCTATCTCCAATTGATCCCTCAGAGAACTTCATAGCAATACAGATCTGCACAGACACCACAAAGAATTACATCATAAATTAAGTAAATTCTGAAGCATAAATGAACCAGACAAACACAACAAAAGCCAGAAGATACCCTACATAATAGTAAACCCAACAGGTCACAAAATACACACTAACCTTCCCCTCAATGATTGAGATGCCATGAAGAAAGCAGACACCCGGTAAAGCTTGGCACATGGAAAATAACTTATCAAATTTGTCCAAGAAGGTCTGCATGTGACCCCCTTTAATAGGATGTAGCATCTTAATAGCTACTTCATGATATTCGTCAAAATCTGCAGCTGAATGGTGATGAGTTGCTAACCAAACATCACCAAAAGGGCCCCTCCCAATCCTGTGTTTGAGCTTCAGTGCTGCAGGATCAATCCATGGGCTGATCCGACTTGGCGTTGCCACAACAGTTTTGAGGTTATCAGGATCTCCTTCAAACATTTCAAACTCGAAAGAAGCTGCAGGCTGCGGGCTACTGACTTTTCCAGCCATTTCTACTGAAATATTGAAAACAAGATAAGAGCGAAAAACGGGGCTAAATGTATGTACATGGAGCAATCACCGGCAGTCTGAACCAACTAAGCACTCTTTAAAGAGAAATCCAAAGTAAATGAACTACTACTAGCCCTTCAACCACACTTTCATAAACGGATTAACAAGTTCACGGGGATAGTTGATATGAAACAAAGCATACTACTTGAATAGAAACTTGAACCTTGAGTAGACATGATAAGTCTATCAACTAAAATGAGCTTTTAAACTCATTTATCAACAGTATATCATTTCAATCATCACCTTGAGGCCGCAACTGGCGATGAGTCATAATGTTTTGCAAGAGATAGTTCAAACCACACATCTTCATCAATCACTAACTTTTATCAATTCATCATTCAAGCAGATGATTATTATCATAAACATAAACAATATCATGCATAAAAGGGTTGCAACACTCTCGCCTAAACCATATTAGACCCCACAAACTCTTTCTTTGTCACTTGGGCACTTTGTTTTAGGTTTTTTTTTAGGTCTGATATTACTATTTGCTTAAATTACCCATTTCATACTTCTTAAATTTTGATCAATATTTTGTCATGAACAAAAAAAAAATCGACCGCTTGTATCTCTAGAGAAAATTAATACAGCTCATAGGTATATTAATTGAATTTCATCACCAAGGTTCAAAGCCGTAAACTTGGAAACTCCTCTTTCACCAGTTTTCAATAATTTGAAGCATCAAAATTATCAAATAAAAACAACTAACACAAAATCAAAATCCCAATTCATCCACTTGATTCTCCAAAGACTTTTCACTTCAACTAAAGGGTATATACTGAATCTACAACTATGAACACCCAACTCATCAAAATCAAAACTTGTCATCAAACTTTCAACAATTCAAGAAATCAAAAGAAACCCAGACTTGAAAAACAAGTAAACACGCACCCATATCATACTTACAAGTAGTAAAAAGATGGGGACTTGCGACAAACAGAGAAAACAGAGGGAGACTACTAAGAAGAATATGACATGTCGACGAGTTCAAAGTGAAATTCAACAACGACCCATGGTTGGATTCCAAGACCACTATAACCTGCAAGAAGAGGAGATTCAGGTAAAATTGGGAAAACAAAGTGAAAGCCAAAGAGAAAAGTAAAGAGAACCTCTTGGAAGAGGAAAGGAGAGGATCAGTACACAGGTTGGGAGCAGAGAAAATGGTGTAATTAAAGTAACTGAAAATCTGTGTTTTCGTGTGTTTTCAAGTAAAAAAGAAACAAAAAATGATAATTGAGGAGGGAAGTTTGGGGGTACTCTGCTCAGGCAGAGTAGAGAGTAAGTGTCCTGTGACAGGATTTTGTGTAAACAGAACTTGAAATATGTGGTGGCACCATGTCTATGACCGGACTATTTAGTGCAAAGAAAAATAAAATAACCCTTCTCTCACCACATTTTGTATTTTCTTCTTCCCTTCTCCTTGGTCAGGTTTTTTTTTTCTTATACCCTCCTGTAGATTCATGGGAGAAGAAGAACAAAGGAGAAGAGAATTTTTTTTTTTGAGGATAGTAGAGTTGACGGTTTTTTCACCCAAATCGAGAATCGAATCGAATCGAATCGAATCGACTATTAAGAAAACCTAACCGAAACAAAATCGATTTTAGTTTAGGTAAATCGTAAACCAAACAAACCGATTGAAACTGACATAAAACTGAACTTATCGACGGTTTTAAACATATTATATTATTTTTATATAAATATATATTATTTATTAAATATATATTTAGTTGATTCGGTTTGTCGATTATAATCACATAAAAACTGAAAACCGAACAACAAGAAGAGGATAGAAAAGAAAAAAAAAGAGGAATGGATAAGAGAAGAAGAGGATGAGTAAAAAAGCGGAGTCGAGATGGTGCCACCAACGATGGAAGGAGAGAACGAGAAGCAAAGAGGAAGACGGGAGAAGAATATATGAGAAGAATTTGAGGAAAAAGACTAAAGAAGAAAGAAGATGTGTGACCGGCTGACAGGCGAGGCAAGGTGGTGGTGGCAGTAGGGCGAGACAGTGTCGTGATAGCCAAAGCAGGGCAGGGACTTATAGATTAGCAAAGTCGGGTTGATCCTCGTTGGAGTGGTGACATATCTGGATTTTGAGTTTTTGCCCATGCCATGATTCAGAAAGTAAGTGCAGCACTTCGGAATTCATTGGCAATCTCATTAGAATCAGATCGAATTGGTACGGAAGTTGTAACATGGGGCGAGGTTTCAACAATCCTCACTTCAGGATCGTATCGGCTCGACTCCTCAACTGGGTCTCGATCCCTCAATTCAGACTCTTTCTTTCGAAAGAAACGCCTTGCCTTAGAAGAGAGGAGAAGAAAAGGAGAGAGGTGGTGGTGGGTTATTTTTATATTAGTGGTGTTATTCAATATGTGGTGATGTACTTTAAAAAGTAGGGAGTGATGATGTCCTTCAACAAAATTGATGTGTCAAAAAGTCATTGCCAACTGAAAATTAAAGTAGCAAAATGTTTGGCCAGTTAGAGCATCAAAGTTTACAAGACAAATCAAGCGCAGTAGAAAATGGGCATTGTGTGGAAACTAAAAATATGACCCTCTTATTTGCCTATAAAAATTTAATACTGCAAACAAAAATTATAGAGAGTAAAACTTGATGTTGATTGGGGCAAGAAAAACATGTACATTGATTTTTATGAATTAAAATGGCAAATATTCTTATAAGAAAACACAAAAGTTTTAATTTTAGACCTATTTGATTCGGGGTAATATGGTTCCATCATTCAGACTCTATTTTTTTTTTCTTCGGATATGTCAATTTCGTAATACCAACGGGTTACATATTGTTGTGATTACTACAAATAACATTTTACACTCGTGATTCTCATTCGAAAAAAGTTTGAAAAGGCTTCACTCTACACCATAATGCACACAATCTCAATTTGCATATTCTAAATTTATATACAAAAATTATTGTCAATTGAAAAAATTCCAAACTCATTTTTTTTTTCTATAGTAACAATCCAAAATGTTGTTAGGTAAGAATACTCATAAATGTATGGGATTTTGATTGTCTAACCTATTGATATATTATGTTTTCTATTAGAAAAAAAAATAGACAAAAGAACCGAAAATTCTAGGGGTCGAGGGAGGGAATGAGGGAAGGGGCGAGGGATGGGTGGAAGCCACTCATCCGCTTTGAGATGAGCAACATTGCGCATTGTATGGCCGATGTACTCATCTTGAGGCAAATAGGTGGTTACCACCCATCCCTCGCTCCCTCCCTATACCCTAGCAAATCTCCAAAAGAACAAAAGGAAAAGAAGAAAACAAAAGAAAAAAAGTAGAAAAAATGAGTACCATCTTATTATTCCCTTTGTCTTGACATAATCATGATTAATAATTTGATCATCGAAAATGCACCATTTTCCCAAACTTTTTCATTCTAGTCTGTCAGTGCAGGAATAGTATTCCTATCTATGTAAGGCTCTGAAATGATGTGGACAAGAGTGTGACTGCCACATAGCATGATGAGCAGGTGTGTCAAGCTTGGGGTGGAACTATGGATACATTAATTTCACTATTGAAACTAGGGTTCATGGTCCTTACCTAATTGAGATCAAACATTTCATTAATACAAAAAGTTGAAAGTTTTTATCAAAAATTAAATAGAGAAGGGAGAAAAATGAGATTAAGATGTGAGGAGAATTAGCCTTTAGCATGGTGATTACCTAGAAAAAAAATGTGTTTGATTTTGGGTATATTATGAAAAAAGAAAACTTTTCTCAAAAAATTAAGTTTTTTGGCATTTGATTTTTTCTAGGACAAAGAAAATTTTTATGCTGGTGAAATATTTCCTCGCTTGAAGTGGGATAACTTTTTTAGGTTCCCCCTTAGAAAATTTGTCTCAGTTTGATCTTTTTACTTACTAACGACTATCTTCTCAACTCAAAGCTCTCAAAAGACTCAATTTATGAACATTCAAAACTTTGTTGAACAATTCTTCCACAAAATATAAATGTTTTCTCTAATAAAATTTTATTTTCTTAATAAAATAAAATCAAACTTTGAAACAAAGAAAACTTTTTTTCTTTGAAAATTTTTCCAAAGTCAAACACATTTACAAATAATTTCCCCTCTCTATTTATATTTACATAATTTCCATAAATATGGGTTTGTGTGCTTATACCTTACCTTGAGAGTGCATCCTTAATTACATCCACTCTACATGCTTTCAAGGAGTATAGAAATAAAAATAAAATAAATAAAATTTCATAAACATAACTATCATCAATTTAATTCAAAAAAAGAGAATTATATTTCTTTCCACATCTCTGAAAGTACTATTCCATAATTTGCGGGGAAAAAATCAAGAGTGAATATGTCCAAATCTCAAATTCTCCGTTCTCTCTCACCTTCTTTACTTTCTCCAACATTTTTTTTAGGGATTGCCACGTGTTTTCGACTGTTTGGTTCGCTTTGCCTCAAAAGGTTGAGTGACTTGGTGGAGGCAAAAAGAATTTAGTGCAAGCATCCCCCTCCTTAAATTCTTTTTCACCTGATTTCTGAATCCAGTAGAGTTCTTCCTGTTTGAGAGCTAATCTGTACTCTGCCTGACAACGGTGTAAGTTAGAGCAAGCATGTACATCCCAATTAGCATCCGCATTTAGGCCAGCAATACTATTATTTCCAAAACCCGCCAAGAGAGTCGATTCCCACTGTTGCATTTCGTCTTCCAGTGCCCGGAGCCTACTGAACACATTACCAAAAACCGTCATATTCCACTGTATAAGGGCCCGACGTGTAAGTTTAAGCTTGGCATCCACTCTATCAATAGGGCGCATGGTGCCCATGTCAGTCATCCACACCTCCTTAACCAGATCCAGAAACCCAGGATGAGTTGTCCACATATTAAGGAACCGAAAAGGAACATAACCTATTTTAGGTTGAGTCGGCATGGAAGTCAACAAGGGAGAGTGATCTGAAAAAGTTCTGCTGAGGTGCTCCACTTTAGGACAGCCCAAATTCGTCAACCAATCTGAATTAACAAAAATTCTATCAAGTCTTGCCCAAATACGAGCACTACCCCGCCTATTATTGCACCAAGTGAGACGTGGGCCAGAAAAACCGCAGTCGATTAAACCACTGATTTCGATACAGTCAGAAAAATGAGACATGCTTGCCCTAGACGGCTCCACACCGCCTACTTTTTCGCCTGAATGCAGATAAGTATTGAAATCACCGCCGACCATCCAAGGAATATCATGGTTAGCAGCAAAGTTAACCATATTCGACCACAGGTCTCGTCTTTCATCTACAGAACATTTAGCATAAACAAAAGAAATTAAGAAAGTTCTTGAGGTAGAGTCCGTTACCTGACAATGAATGATCTGATCCGTCATATCCACCACCGAAAGGGCGAAAGAAGTGTCCCAATAAATCCAAATCTTACCTCCATAGGATTCGTTTGAGGCAAATCCGCCGAATTTGAGCTTGCTCCCAATCTCCATTGATCTACTAACATCAATCATTGGCTCCGCAATCATAAGAATTTTGATTTTGTTATCAAAAACCAATCTTTTAAGTCTCCTCCGCGTGGCCTGATTGCCAATCCCACGGGCATCCAAAACATAAGGTTTTCCATCATTTTAAACGTGGGAGGATGATTTACCCTTCTTTGTCTTGCGACGAAAGCCCGTGGGGGCCCCCATTTTGACTTTATTCTGAAGATCCACATCCGAATATGCCCCCAAAGTTAAATCTGTAATAGAATTTGAATCTGGACCCAACTCCGAATCCGAAACAGCAACATCACTGTTGACTGTTGCGCAATCAAGAGCAATGTTGTGCATGGAAGTTTTCTGTTGTCGCAAGACACGGCTATCTTGAACAGTTGGACGGTAACATCATACAAATCCCCTCCTACATTGTCTTTCCATGCAGCCCAGGTATTGATCGCTTTGCTAGGACTGCTTGCAAACGATCCATCACTTTCTTCTGCCCATACCTTCCCCTGCTACCTGAATGGTTGCATGTTCTACCAAGTCGTGAGCTGTCCTGGAAGATGCTGCTACCGCAGTGGAGCTGTGGTTGAGAGCTGCGACATTGTCGCAAGGAAAAACCTGTGTCGAAGCTGCCCCTATGTCCCCTGCAATCACTGATTCAGGATGTGCTGAATGCACCACTACTGCTGATCCAGTGTGCGCTGATCCAGGGAGCTCGGAAGTCACCACTGTCGCTGATCCAAAAAACTCTGGGGTGAGCCCTGCATTCGCCACATCGCAAAGCACCATGGGGCTGAGTACAGGAACCGAGCATGGACCAGCAGAGCATGCGGGCTGAAGGCCGAACACCGGCTGTAACGAGGTCTTCGCTGTGTCCCCAGCTAGCTGTGTCGAGTCCATCATACCTTCCCCTGCGACACTGGGCAGTGCATGCGCGGACTGATCCAAACGGCACATTAAATCCGCTCCTGGATGAGCTGAACTGGACTGAGCACCGTGAGCAACCTGTGGTGAGGCCACACTGGTGGACCCTGCTGCGAAACATGGCGCGGGAGACGCTGAAGTGATCACAGGCTGTGACAATCCCAAAACTGCCATTGTCTCGGAGCCAGAAAACCCCTGTGAAACTTTGCCAAGAACATCAAGCGACCGCGCCGCAATGTAAATGTCCGAGGAGGGATTCTCCTTTGTGCCTTCGTCGGACCCTACATTCTTTGACCCTGAAATAACCTCATCCGGTTGGACTGGAGTGTCCAAAACTTTTGCAATCTCCGAAGATGTGTACCCCGCCTCCAAAAGGCATTCTGCCGTAGTTTCAATAACCTGAGTATCACTGACAGGAACCAATTTCGCGCTTTCTTCAACATCAAGGTTGTCATGTAATGACGCGAATTTGTTGGACAAGACCACCTTGACCGGATCGTTGACCACCGGCCTTTGCGCCACAGCTTCCTCCTCAATCTCCTCCCCCTGGCAGTTTTTTAATCCACTTGGCCCAACCACTGTTTTTGGATTTGATTCTTTTTAAGAACGGGGACATATTGTTTTTTAACTACTTTGTGTTCAACCACCGGCTTGGCTAAAGCTTCCGTCTTAGGGATCGACGGGCCTCCCCCACTACCCTTGAAACCAAGTTTTTTCCGACAAAACTCCTCTTGGTGACCTATCAACGAACAAAAATCACAATATTTGAACCCTGGATATTCTATTTTCTGCCAGAAGCCTCTGCTATTAGCACGGTCAATCCAAACTTTGTTCGGTAGTTTCTCCGCTAAGGACATTTCCACACATACACGAGCAAAACTCGGCCGGGTGAGACAGCGGGTATGATCATCCATCCGCAAATAAAAACCAAAAGAATTCACAATAGCTCTTAAAATAGGAGGATGAAATAAATGCAGAGGTAAGTTAGGTAACTCTACCCAGAGAGGAACCGAGATCGGATCTTCCTTCAGACTGAAACCATCATGCCAACGGAAAGCTTTAAACCGAACACCCCGAATCAGGAAGGAATCTCTCGATAGAACTTTCTTCGCTTCTTCCTCCGAGTGAAGTCGAACTAGCACATGCCGTTGATTCAACAATCCCAATGAAAAATCGCCCAGAATGCCCCAAGTTCTGTGAATCGAATCACGGATATCCGTCAAAGTCGGACGGTAGCTAGAGAATTTGAGCACAATAACATGTTTCTCCATGAAAGCTTCACCTCGGACCTCATCTGAGGCCGGTATACCGATTGCTGGTGCCCCTCCTTACGAAAACGGGTACCTTCGACCTGTGTCTCAACAACATTATCAACCAAAATCTTGCCCAAAATCTGGGCAAAAGAGGGCTTAACAGTGCCAGACGATGTACCCCCATGACCAAGACCCGTGGGGGGATGATTGGACTCTGCCATTACATTCAAAAAAACCCCGAGAACCACACGAAAAATACTGGAAAAAGTATATCAACAACTGTAACAGTGTAGCGTGTCGGAGCGGTGGCCAGATCGTAGCAGCCCAGAATAGGTATCGGAACTTGTCGGAGAAGGCTGATGCGCGAGCACAAAAGACCAAACCAGGCTGATCTCGAAACTGTATCGGATATACAACCACTATCGAAAAGAAACCAGTGACGTATCGGGAGATCCAAACCACTATGTTCCGGCGCCGCGAGCCGGAACGTGTTGCAGCGATTAGGGTTATCAGAGCCGCGCCAAAGGTCCAGATTCAATCCCACCCAGCAGGAATGGCTAGGATTAGAGGATTTGGAGAGATGATAAAAAACGCAACAAAACCCGAAAAGACCCTCAGAATCGCCTCAGATCACACATTACAAATACCAGTTTTTTAAAAGTCATGTTTGATTACACGATCGATCTTTTTACTTACTAACGACTATCTTCTCAACTCAAAGCTCTCAAAAGATTCAATTTATGAACATTCAAAACTTTGTTGAACAATTCCTCCACAAAATATAAATGTTCTCTCTAGTAAAATTTTATTTTCTTTGTAAAATAAAATCAAACTGTGAAACAAAGAAAACTTTTTTTTCTTTGAAATTTTTTCCAAAGTCAAACACATTTACAAATAATTTCCCTTCTCTATTTATATTTACATAATTTCCATAAATATGGGTTTGTGTGCTTACCTTACCTTGAGAGTGCATCCTTAATTACATCCACTCTACATGCTTTCAAGGAGTAAAGAAATAAAAATATATAAAATTTCATTAACATAACTATCATCAATTTAATTCAAAAAAAGAGAATTATATTTCTTTCCACATCTCTGAAAGTACTATTTCCATAATTTGCGGGGAAAAAATCAAGAGTGAATATGTCCAAATCTCAAATTCTCCCTTATCTCTCACCTTCTTTACTTTCTCCAACATTTTTTTAGGGAGTTGCCATGTGTTTTCGACTATTTGGTTCGGTTGCACTAACTTTAATTTATAAAAATTACTTCGTATACCAAATCACTATTTCTCAACTTTAAAACAATAATACTTAATTACAAAGAGTAAGAGAAATGACTCCTAGCCTCCTCTCCATCGGCTTGCAACCAAACAATGGATTAACAACTTCAATTATTGAAATAAAAAAAAAAGATGTATTTCTAACTTCTAAGAGCATTGCAATAGTTGTGAATTAAAAATCTCCAAATCTAGCACATATTCAATGTACATGTATAAACCCAATTTCAAATGTCATTGATTTTATTTTTTTATTAAGGCACTCAATAAAATCGTGTCAATAAAAAAAGATAAGTTGGCTTTACGCAATTTAAACTCCATTTGTTAGAACATATTCCTAGCTTACTTTTCAATCACTCAAACTCCATTTGTTTTCTAATTACAAGTTGACAACTAGTCAATAATCTTGTTTAAAAACAATTCCTCCACTTCAAGTCCGGATGTTGAAGGATTCAAACACCCACAACAAGTACTCTACCATGACCTAATGTTGTTATCAAAGAAAAAGCCATTTTGTTGAGCATGAAAAGGTTCACTGCTAATTGGTTTACTCCTTTTGCACACACTAACAACGAGGGACTTCGGAATGGGGAATGGGGATGGCATTTTTGCGAAAATTTTGTAAAACCGACGCCATTGCCATCCTTAAACCTAGAGTAAAAAAAACAGTGAAAATGAGCTAAAGCATATAAATGTAATTAGGTTTGTAAGTAGGCTAGCTAGGGCATAAAATGAGCCAGACACAGCTTTGATACGTAGAGATACGTATCCGAATTAGAAATTATTATTATTATGGCTCGATCTTAATTTATATCCGTGGCTACAATATGGAAAACCATATTACATATGAATTATTTGGTCCAGCTTTGGTTTATTGGGTTCAATAAAAGTCGCATAACAATAATAATCTGTGATTTCGCTATTTTAGATAATATCTACTTGTCTTTTGTAGGTGTATAAACAAAGTGCAGCATTGTAAAAATGTAGTGTACTTGGATCTTGAAATTGAAATCTGTGATTGCCGGCTTTCTCAGTTGTCTAATGTAATCACTTATACAACTATATATGAAGCCTGCTTATTTCCATCCCCCATACCTATATAGGATTCTACATGCTGCTACTACTTCATCATCGATTTTCTTGCCTTCACTTAGTTCTACATATTCATGGTATATTAATTCAGAATGATATTCAATCTCTTTACTGATTGTGTTTGTTCTGTTCTAGAAATTGTAGTTACAGAAAGACTGAAAGTCTGAGTAGCTTCTTTGGATTGGAGGTTCACGATTAGTTTCATCCTTCTTTCAAACCCAAGTCCTGTGAATGTATATATGACGTAACTGAACAGTAAAACATCACATTTGCACCTTGGAATCTAGGATTAGAACAATAGCAAGCATTGCCTCTTTGAATAAAAGAATTTTCTAGTGAACAAATTTATTTACGAGAGATATTAATCAAACATATCAGTGATATCACTATCAAGATTACATATAAAAAGATAAATCATATCCATATATTACAAACTTTGAGGTATTCCAAACAGCCATCATATACTATGTAATTATCTTACAAAAAATGATCGAACATAGAATTGTAAACTTATATCATGACTACATATCCTCTGGAGAATCTGTGATGAGCAGGTTCAGTAGTATTCTTGTGTGTTCAATTAGTAGCATTCTTGAAGACTTATTAAAACCAAGCCTTTACGAATACCTTGGGTTTCTAGCAAGCCTTCACCAACGTTCTTACGATATCATCAACCTAGTATGGAGCTCCAATAATTCATCTTGCTCAAACAACTTTTTCCAAACACCCCCATGGTTCATCTCCATGGCCACTTAATATTGAGGGAAAGCATAGTCAGTTGTTGTTGTTGTTGTCTTTTTTTTTTTTTTCAATTTTTTTCTCTCTCTCTCTTTTTTTTTTTTTTTGGAGAAATCTTTTCACTCAGTTGTAACTGCTTCAACTTCAATGCCATTATCCTGCCCAATATCATTCTCTACTTTTGATATGATTAGAGAGGGCAATATCCACTTATTCCAATCTCCATGTTTTCTAATTTTATCACCCTGCAATTCCCAATGCTCAAATATAAGATGAGTAGTTATCCATATCAAAAACAAAAAGTAATCAAACAAGCTCGTTGGGGCTTACATTTACTTCGATAACTTTAGATGGCTGCAAAGCTTTGAGAATCAATTCAATGTCACTTGTCATGGCTTTAACCTATATTTAGAACAAATTAGCAATAAGAACATTATACAACAAGGGATAAGAGATTGACGTAAATTGGAAGGTATTGAAACTGGTAATTCAAAAAATTTCAGTTTAGACACAACTTTTGTTCACAAAAAATCCAAATTATAAGTATATCAAGAGTAATAAAAAAAAAACTATAAGATATTCAGAATTCTCCCCAATATATAAACTCAAATTTGCTAAGATTGCATAAGAACAAAGGCGAAATTGTATTTACTCACTCTTGGGAAAGTTGAGATGAGATGAATCGAAACCCACCCATCCATATCCATTCTAGTCTTCAAGAAGATATCCTTGATCAAATTGTCCACACTGTATATACATAAACCATACTAATTAATATTCAATCTATTTGCAAAGCGTCAAGACAAAAAGAACTGAACCTAATCAAAATCAAAATACCTGAAGTAGTATTCAATTTGTTTGCATATTGCTCGGGACAAACTAGATTGTTGGTCTGTAAAAGTATTAGCTAATGGGTATTGGCCTTGAGAAGGATACCGATAACGATAATAGTTTCCGTATCCATAGCATCCATAACATGGCGATCGTATCCGGTATCGCTGCAATCCAACATTACATACATTATTGTTCATTATAATCTCACTCTCCTCTATCTTCTTCTTTTTTCTTTCTCTTATTATCTGTATAGTCTCCTTTCTAGACAAAGGAATTTAAAGAAAGTAATAGGAAAAAATATTTCTATTTTGGATTTAGTGATTGTAATTCTACAGGAATTGTTACAACCAAATCCTAATTTGATTAGAATCTATTATAAAGATTTGTAATGTCCTATTTCCTAACCCGTTCTGATTCAGGTTTATACAAGTAAGGCAGAAAATACAAGAGGCGTGTACAACTACAAAATAATAGAAGAAATAGATTTAGAAACCTATACCTTTGAGGACTAACTACTGAGTCCCAATACTTCCATCATGCATGCTGAATATGATATGACAATGGGGGAGAAGAAGAGGACGAGCAATCACCATCACCATCACCAGGACCAACAACACTGCAAAAGTGTAGACAAGATAAGCGCTTTGCCTGAACACTTGCTCCAATACATTCTCTCTTTCCTTCCCACGAAGACAGTAGTTCAAACATGCCTTGTATCCAAATCATGGAAAAACCTCTGGCATTCAGTACCTTGTTTAGATTTGGATCTCACCATGTTTCCTACTTCTAAAGCTTTTGGCAATTTTGTCGAATCTCTGGTTCGTCAATTACATGAATGTGGTCATTCTTCTCCTTCCTACATCCAAAAACTTCGTGTCTTCTGTGACTTTCATCTTGATTATTCAGACTCAAAGAACATTGAGTCATGTATAGCCTTTGCTGGTGCCAACAATGTTCAAGTTATTGACATTGCAATCTCTTTATGCATGCCTTCCAACTTCTATTCTGATGTATTCACTTATTCTTCTGTGAGAATCCTCATACTGAAATCTACAACTCCTTTTGACATAAATATAACTCTGTTGCCTACTACGTCAATTCACTTACCTTTCCTTAAAATTCTATGTCTCACTGCCTTACTGTTTACGGAGGACGTTGAGCCTCTATTTTCCGGTTATAGTTGTCCTGTTCTTGAGACTCTAGTTATATAAAACTGCTACTTTGTGCAGTCTAGAATTTTGAATATAAGTTCTTCTCACCTTAGGAGCCTGACCTTTAGAGCAACAAGAGCCCCAACACCAGATGCGATAGTGTTTTCTATCCCGAATCTAAGGTCATTCAAAATCAATCTTCATTCTTGGTGCAATGTCCATTTCACAGATAATCGTCTAATCTCACTCTCAGATGCACATGTCTCCGCACAAGCTACATTACTGAGACACGATTCCTATTACAAGTCATTGATTCAGTTGATTAAATTTCTTGGAATACAGGTTCAATCTTTAAGTTTAGCAGTCGATGAGGTAAACTATGACTACTACTACACAATACATCGATCTCCATTGCTCTTCTTGTTTTGAAAATATATTCATAATGCTAATTTGACAATAATTATTTACTGAAATTGTTCATGTTGTAAAACTTGGTGAGCGAACTATGGAAAGGGATTCGTGCTCCACATTCTATGGATGCCCTTTTTTGCAATCTGAAACAGCTGAAGCTAATAACTAAGTTCCGCAATTATGATGTTATGCTTATTAACACTTTGCTCAAGTACTCTCCCTGCCTTGAATCTCTTATACTCGTGAACGACAAGGACTTGATAATCCCTTAAAACTTATTTTTTCTTCTAAATTTTGTATATTCGATTTGAATAAATTTCTTTTCAGTTCGTTATGGTTATAAATTTTGCTTGTCTTTGGTACTAGGCACTTCTAATTGGACAAGTTACTAGAGAATATGAGACATCATCATGTATTCGATCTCATCTCAAGATGGTTGAGATCCGACAGTTTCAAGGTTGTGAAAATGAAATAAAGTTTGTGAAGTTTTTGTTAGAGAATGCAGAGGTTCTGAACAAGGTTTCCATTCAGTACGATGATAATACTTCTAAAGATAGAACTAAGATGATGAAAATTGGTAAAGATCTACAAACTCATCCACAAGCATCTCCAAGTGTCAGGATACATTATAAAAGCCAGTTTTGATGATCATAAAATTGTGGTTATTGGAAATCAGCTTTCAAAGAATTGAGTTCCCTATTTGAGTTATTGTTGCACATTTTCTTTATTTCTAACGCCTAGAACCCCATGATACTGGATTTTGTAGAACTAAACAGTGGACATCTTCAAGTGTCAGGATACAATTTGTAGGGAATACATCTGTGGATGATCATAAACTTGTAGTTTTATGTTGGTTTTCTAAGTAATGTCGATTAAAACTCAGCAGATGCAACTGATTCCTCATTTAGCTTATGATAACTGAGATTTAATCCCTAAACCTGATCCCAACAATTCAATTATTTAGTCTTTGTCCTCAAAACAGGGCTTGTAATCCCCAAACTCCCCCTTAACGTATTCATTCACTAGAAACTTCTTGTGCAAAGCACTTTGGTCTGGTCATTGCCACTGGTTAAGTGATGCGCCTTATTGCGGAAGCGGGTAGACACCAACAATTACACACAAGTACCACAAGGATCCAATCAATTAAATAGAGCAACTAGCAATGAAAGAAATTAGAGAAAATTAAGAACATACTACAAGAGACACAAGGTTTACGTGATTCAGCAATTGCCTACATTCACGGTGAAGTGATTCCACTATATTCAAGAACAAGATACAAGAAGATGACAATTCTCACACAATCTCTCAACAAGAGATGAAACAATTCAAGGAATTATCTTTCTCTATTCCCTGTGCTTCACAGTTTTTCTACATGGAATCATCTTAACAAAACACCTATAGTTCCTAGTATATATAGGAACAACAGTTTCCTGTTTCCCAGCAGTTTCCTGTTTCGCAGCAGTTTCATGTTTCCTAGAATTTATTTCCTGTTCAAAAAACAGTTTCCAGAAGTCCAAACAGTTTTCCTATTTCAAACAGGAGTCCAAACAGTTTTTCCTATTTCAAACAGGAGTCCAAACAGTTTCCTGTTTCAAACACGTTTCCTATTTCACAAAACAGTTATGTGTCCTATTCCTGTTTGTGAAACAGTTTCCTGTTTCACAAAACATGTTGTTTCCTGTTTCACAATTCTCCACCTCGGCAAATTTTTTATAAGGAAAAAATGAGCCGAAACAAGGCATCGAATAAACTGATCAACACTCCATCATAGCTTTGTCACCTCACAAAACCGCCCCGAAAGGCAACGCCCCAAAGGGCCCTCAATCAACATGAGTCAATGTGGAGTAAGTCCAAACAATATTGGAAATTAACTCCAGGAACAACCTTTGTCAACATATCAGCAGGGTTGTCTTTTGTGTGTACTTTCACCAAAGACACATCACCATTCTCAATTTCATACTTCTCCACATGTACCTTGCTCACCTTGGATGCCATTGCAAACAAAACCTGTGACTTTTTAGACAAGAAGTTTCACTACGGTTTTTCTTCAAACAACTTGTGCATAAACAAACCCTAGCACTTTTGAATCTTCGCAATCTTGAGTAGAACAATTCAAGATCAATTTCCCTTAGTGCTCTGATACCAATTGTTGCGCCTTATTGTGGAAGCGGATAGACACCAACAATTGCACACAAGTACCACAAGGATCCAATCAATTAAATAGAGCAACTAGCAATGAAAGAAATTAGAGAAAATTAAGAACATACCACAAGAGACACAAGGTTTACGTGGTTCAGCAATTGCCTACGTCCACGGTGAAGTGATTCCACTATATTCAAGAACAAGATACAAGCAGATGACAATTCTCACACAATCTCTCAACAAGAGATGAAACAATTCAAGGAATTATCTTTCTCTATTCCCTGTGCTTCACAGTTTTTCTACATGGAATCATCTTAACAAAACACCTATAATTCCTAGTATATATAGGAACAACAGTTTCCTGTTTCGCAGTAGTTTCATGTTTCCTAGAATTTATTTCCTGTTCAAAAACAGTTTCCAGAAGTCCAAACAGTTTTTCCTATTTCAAACAGGAGTCCAAACAGTTTTTCCTATTTCAAACAGGAGTCCAAACAGTTTCCTGTTTCAAACACGTTTCCTATTTCACAAAACAGTTATGTGTCCTATTCCTGTTTGTGAAACAGTTTCCTGTTTCACAAAACATGTTTCCTGTTTCATAATTCTCCACCTCGGCAAATTTTTTATAAGGAAAAATGAGCCGAAACAAGGCATCGAATAAACTGATCAACACTCCATCATAGCTTTGTCACCTCACAAAACCGCCCCGAAGGGCAACGCCCCAAAGGGCCCTCAATCAACATGAGTCAATATGGAGTAAGTCAAAACAATGTTGGAACTTAACTCCAGGAACAACCTTTGTCAACATATCAGCAGAGTTGTCTTTTGTGTGTACTTTCACCAAAGACACATCACCATTCTCAATTTCATACTTCTCCACATGTACCTTGCTCACCTTGGATGCCATTGCAAACAAAACCTGTGACTTTCTAGACAAGAATTTTCACTACGGTTTTTCTTCAAACAACTTGTGCACAAACAAACACTTTTGAATCTTCACAATCTTGAGTAGAACAATTCAAGATCAATTTCCCTTAGTGCTCTGATACCAATTGTTGCGCCTTATTGCGGAAGTGGGTAGACACCAACAATTGCACACAAGTACCACAAGGATCCAATCAATTAAATAGAGCAACTAGCAATGAAAGAAATTAGAGAAAATTAAGAACATACCACAAGAGACACAAGGTTTACGTGGTTCAGCAATTGCCTACGTCCACGGTGAAGTGATTCCACTATATTCAAGAACAAGATACAAGAAGATGACAATTCTCACACAATCTCTCAACAAGAGATGAAACAATTCAAGGAATTATCTTTCTCTATTCCCTGTGCTTCACAGTTTTTCTACATGGAATCATCTTAACAAAACACCTATAGTTCCTAGTATATATAGGAACAACAGTTTCCTGTTTCCCAGCAATTTCCTATTTCGCAGTAGTTTCATGTTTCCTAGAATTTATTTCCTGTTCAAAAAACAGTTTCCAGAAGTCCAAACAGTTTTTCCTATTTCAAACAGGAGTCCAAACAGTTTCCTGTTTCAAACGCGTTTCCTATTTCACAAAACAGTTATGTGTCCTATTCCTGTTTCACAATTCTCCACCTCGGCAAATTTTTTATAAGGAAAAAATGAGCCGAAACAAGGCATCGAATAAACTGATCAACACTCCATCATAGCTTTGTCACCTCACAAAACCGCCCCAAAGGGCCCTCAATCAACATGAGTCAATGTGGAGTAAGTCCAAACAATGTTGGAACTTAACTCCAGGAACAACCTTTGTCAACATATCAGCAGGGTTGTCTTTTGTGTGTACTTTCACCAAAGACACATCACCATTCTCAATTTTATACTTCTCCACATGTACCTTGCTCACCTTGGATGCCATTGCAAACAAAACCTGTGACTTTTTAGACAAGAAGTTTCACTACGGTTTTTCTTCAAACAACTTGTGCACAAACAAACCCTAGCACTTTTGAATCTTCACAATCTTGAGTAGAACAATTCAAGATCAATTTCCCTTAGTGCTCTGATACCAATTGTTGCGCCTTATTGCGGAAGTGGGTAGACACCAACAATTGCACACAAGTACCACAAGGATCCAATCAATTAAATAGAGCAACTAGCAATGAAAGAAATTAGAGAAAATTAAGAACATAACACAAGAGACACAAGGTTTACGTGGTTCAGCAATTGCCTACGTCTACGGTGAAGTGATTCCACTATATTCAAGAACAAGATACAAGCAGATGACAATTCTCACACAATCTCTCAACAAGAGATGAAACAATTCAAGGAATTATCTTTCTCTATTCCTTGTGCTTCACAGTTTTTCTACATGGAATCATCTTAACAAAACACCTATAGTTCCTAGTATATATAGGAACAACAGTTTTCTGTTTCGCAGCAGTTTCATGTTTCCTAGAATTTATTTCCTGTTCAAAAAACAGCTTCCAGAAGTCCAAACAGTTTTTCCTATTTCAAACAGGAGTCCAAACAGTTTCCTGTTTCAAACACGTTTCCTATTTCACAAAACAGTTATGTGTCCTATTCCTGTTTGTGAAACAGTTTCCTGTTTCACAAAACATGTTGTTTCCCGTTTCACATTAAGGATATGATAAAGTTGAAGCTCCCCTCAAACAATAATCATAGGCAGTGTAAGGGAAATCCCTAGGAGCTTGTAGTAGTTCAATTTCGGTGATAATGTCGTCAATGTGGAATTTCAGTTCTATTGTATTCACTTTTCATCTTTAGAGTCCTCGTTGAAGAGCCCAGACGTAAAAGGATGCGTGTGCTGTAGCTCATGTTGTACCATACCAAAATAGGGATAGGCCTGATGGCAACAATGTGTAGGAGAAGGACTAGAAGAATTTCAAGACCTCTTTTTCTTGTCCGTATGGTTCTGATCAGTCCTAATGCTTCCATCATGGTTCCGAGTCCTAAACTTACATCCTGCTGATTATGATCCATCAGGAATGAAAATGTGGTGGATCAACCACTACCACCGTGACAAGACAAGTTTTTTTCCCCAACACTTGTTTCATCACATTCTCTGTGGTTCAAAACATGTTCTAACATGCCTTCCATCAACACAGAATTGCTTAAACAAACATTTAAACTTCCAATTTGAGCCTCATGTTCAGAGTTCAGATATTCTCTCTCAAGTAATTTCCTGATTCTCACAAAGCTTTCAATAATGTTGTAGAATCTATTATTTTTCAATTACAAAATAACAATTCTTGTTCTGACACTAAGAAACTCCGCGTCTTCTTCAATTACTCTCTTAGTCATTTTCCCTCTAGGTATATAGATTTATGTGTAACTTTTGCTAGTGCTAATGTCATTCAAGTTATTGAAATTGAAATCAGTGATTGCTGGCTTTCTCAGTTGTCTGATGTAATCACTTTTACAGCTATACATGAAACCTGCTTCTTTCCATCCTCCATACCTATATAGCATTCTACATGCTACTACTACTTCATCGTCAATTTTCTTGCCTTCACTAAGTTCTACACATTCATGGTAATATGGTATAGTGATTTAGAATGATATTCAATCTCTTTACTTCTTGTGCTTGTTCTGTTCTAGAAATTTTAATTACAGAAAGACTGTTTTTTCTATGAAAGTCTAGAGTAGCTTCTCATCAACTTAAGATCCTGAGCATCACCGGACTAAACTTCCCAATGAGCGAAGCTGTAATTATTTCTACCTAAATCTCACATCTTTCAAATTCGTTGCTGCTTGATGTCCGTTTCACTGATAATCATCTCATCATATCTCATTATCAAAGGAACATGTTCCTGTAGTTTCTGCCTCAATGGGACAAATCCATCATACTAATACAAATAGTTGATTCAGTTGGAAAACAGGTCAGAGTCTAAGTTTATCAGTCTTTGAGGTAAGCGACTATTGCTACTTGGCAATCCGTCAACATTATCCCTTTCTTCCTTTTCTTTCTAACCTAATGCTAGTTATTATGAAAGTACTTTTTATATCAAAATCATATATGTAACCTTTGGTTTACAAATAAAAATCAGTATTCATATTCCACAGTACCATTGATGTGCCTTTTTGCAATCTGAAACGCTGAAGCTAACTACCACATTCCAAGGTCATGAAGATCCATTTATCAACAATTTGCTCTACCCATTCGCCAATGTTGAATCTCTTCTACTCGAGGATGATGCAATCTAGTAATACACTTAACCTTAGCATTTGATTAGTAGATTTTAGAATGACTATTCATTTAAGTTTAAGGTGTATTTGGTCATTAAAGCTACAACTCTTTACTGTCTTTGGTACCAGCAATACGGAAAGAAAATCATCCATTATGGCCATGGGCTCAATGCATGATATCTCATCTCAAGATGGTTCAGATCAGAAAGTTCCTAGGTGGTCGAACCAACATCAAGTTTGTGAAATTTTTGTTAGAGAATGAAGGGTACGGTTCTCGAATTGCTTCTCGTTCAGTACAACATCAAAGGAGAAATTACGATGATGACTTAAGCTAAAATCTACTTAAACATCCATGGGTGTTTTAAATCATGGTATTGCATTAGCATTGTCATAATTTTTTTTTTATTAATAAAAAGTTTGGGGATCCTTCAAACCCTTGCTCGCTTCCCCCCAAAAAATTGTCAACATTGTTCACTGAAGTCATTGGGTTTGCTATATTGTTGGGTTGTGGAAAGTAATATACATCAAGAGATTGATAGCTAAAAAAAAAGCGATTTACATTTCTCAAACATGCCAAACACGGTGCTCTGAGACTCTCATATAACTTTTGCATGAGTAAATAAAACAAAATATATGTTATCCACATATGCATACAAATAAGAAAATCATTGAGATCTTATGACACCATTTACTTCTCATGAGTTAAAGAATCGGTTTTGCACCATATATTACACGAAAACTGTCTTCTACTTTCTAATGTAATTTCCGAAATATAAGTGTCGGTCATTCAATTCGGCTAAAAAAGACCATCGTCTATGTCTAGATAAATGAGGTGTTGGAGTAAACTAATCTTAAATAAGCCCTTAATGGAAAGACTTGTCCTGAGAAAAGTTGAAAGAATATTATAACCATATTAATTAATATTCAATCTATTTGCAAAGCCTCAAAGTAAGGACAAATGGAACTGAACCTAATCAATATCAAAATACCTGAAGTAGTATTCGATTTGTTTGCATATTGCTGTTGGTCTGCAAAAGTATTAGCTACTGGGTCACGAGACCATGACAGTGGATTTAGAACTGGTGGTGGTGCTTGAGAAGCATCAAAATGCTGTTGGTCTGCAAAAGTATTAGCTACTGGGTCACGAGGCCATGACAGTGGATTTAGAACTGGTGGTGGTGCTTGAGAAGCATCAAAAGATGATCCAGCTGCAGGTTGTCCTGGATATTCTGTCCTGGATATTGGCCTTGAGAAGTATACCAATAATAATTTCTGTATCTGTAGCATCCATAACATGGTGATGGCAATCGTATAATCCAACATTACATACATTATTGATCATTATAGTCTGACTCTCTTCTATCTCTTCTTCTTTCGTTCTCTTATTATCTGTATAGTACTCCTTTCTAGACAAAGAAATTTAAAGAAATTTAATATTTTGGATTTAGTGATTGTAATTCTAAAGGAATTGTTACACCAAATCCTAATTTGATTATAATCAAACAGTTATTTACTACAAAACTATATTTGGAATGTCCTATTTCTTAACCCGTTCTGAATCAGGTTTATACAGGTAAGGTAGAAAATACAAGAGGCATGTACAAAATAATTGAAGAAATAATAGATTTAGAAACCTATACCTTTGAGGACTAGCTAGAATAAGAAGTTTTGAAGCATAAGAATTTTCTTCAAAACTTCTTATTTCTTTCTTATATTCTGAGTCCCAATACTTCCATCATGCATGCTGAATATGAATAGACAGGAAAATTCTAAGGTGTACGGGTGTACCATGCCTCTTTGGTGCCTGGTGCACCAGAGCATCGTAGATGTATCTTGAGATACGAGTTAACTCCTATCTCGAGGTATATCTACGGTGTCTGGTACCACCAGGCACCAAACCGGGCATGGTGCACCAGGCACCGTAGCATCGCTCGATATGACAATAGGGGAGAAGAAGAGGAGGAGCAATCACCATCACCAGGACCAACGGTGCAAAAGTGTAGACAAGATAAGCACTTTGCCCGAACACTTACTCCAATACATTCTCTCTTTCCTTCCCAAGAAGACAGTAGTTCAAACATGCCTTGTATCCAAATCTTGGAAAAACCTTTGGCATTCGTGTCACGCTCTGATTTTTTGAAGAAAACGAAAATCCTAAAATTCACGTAGGATTATCCATTTCCCCAAAACTCGTGAAAATTTGATAACAACATAAACAATTAACAGCAACAACTAAAACATAGTTTGGATAAATTTAAACAAACTAAAAATTATCTAACCAAGAAACTCTGACGTTGTTTGCCCCACTAACGAAACTTCAGTAACGCTACTAAAAAATCTCTAAACCTGAAAGGCTAGTCGGCTACATTTCCAAAGAATGTACCCAAGAAGCAAAAGCTAACTTAGGTCAGCAATAAAGCTAGTGTGAGTAATCTTCATTTCTAAAATCAACACATCAGCAAATGTGATAACATAACATTTAAACACAAACATTTAGTTTCTCATTGAGGCAAATGTGTCATGCAAGAAAATCACAGTTCAAATAATGTAGTTTTTCAACGAGACAATCATGTCATCGTCCTAATAAGTAAATACGTATTTACTTGTACTTACTTTATAGATGTTGATTATGATAAGTCTGACCTACAGAAATATTAATGAACTTGTCATCCTGCATGAAAATGGTTACAAACAATATAAATGTAATTTATTAATTAAAACAGTTATCTTAGTACATTATTTGACTTAAGTATATTATTCATTTTTATTGAATTGATCATTTTAACGGATTTAGACGATACCACATTCGCACTACCTCTGTGTCGAACATACATGTCCGTATGCCTCTCTCATATAAATGATGACTTCTTCGTCATCCATGCCCAAGTGGGGACACATCATATACAGACATGCATCACCAGATACCCCTAACTATATGAGTAACAAAAAGTCACTCTTGGGCTATTAATGCGCATAAAGTCACGTCACATTTTTTTACGGATAAATATCAAAACCCTATCTTAGGCATAAAAATTAATTCACCTCATTTTCACAAGACTAACCCGAAAATTATTTTAGTTTATCTATAAGAAATAGGCGCCCCACATCCGCAAGACAACCCAAAGGTTATTTAGTTTCTCTATAAGAGAGAGAAAATCATAAACAACAAAGATGTGTGATAGTTCTAAGTGATACAATTCCAGATAATAAAAATTTAAGATATCATAGTTTATCAATATCATCTATTGTAATATCTCAATTTTTTGCCACAATGACATTTTGTCATTCATTTATCAATCACAACAGTATCCACTCACATTTTTTTGGAAAACATATCATTTGACATCTTGTCGATAATAAATAATTTCATCATAGTATTCTCCCATTATTTTGGGGCAACCATTATGTTCCTATAAAAACTTTCTTTAACAAAATAGGGACTAAAGCCCATGCAATAAAAATAATTTATACTTCTTACCAAGGCAATTTGTATAACAATCAAAATTCAAGTCACAATACAATTACAAATACAAATCTACATAATAATATACATACCCAAATTCATCTCATCAATGATAAATCCTCAAATTTAATCTCAATGTACAAATTTAATTTACATCATCCAAAAATTTAAATCTTATAACATCAACCCCAACAGTAACTCATAATTTATTTTTCAGAATTTATAAACTCATTCCAAAAACATAACCCATCGTCTTTTAATACCATGGGAGCTACGTGCCAATTGTCCCACAATCCACTGCAGATGAAGTTGAAAACTCTGATTACATCAGTCACCTCCCTTTGAGGCAAGTCACGAAAATTCTCCATGGTGGTTCGCTCCTCCAAGATAAGAGGAGCAGTGTGGAACCTCCCTGCAAAAGAACATGAGCAATGGATAGTCAATCTATTGTCAAGCACATAAAAGTCGCAAGAAAATAGTTGAACTTACAAAGTGGTCTAAATTTTCGTTCGACCGGACAACCTTTGCATTGGAAATACTTCGAATATGCAGGAGCCAAAAAACAAAACTTCTGCCAGAACTTGAAGTCATCAGACAGTCTATCGAAACACTTCGGCGTTCTCATCTTACAGACATCAATGCTCTGCAGCTGAGGAGCGGTAAGCAACTGGATCACCCGCGGTGTCACGCTAACACTGGCTTCCTTAGCACAGAGTAGAATCATGAGGATAACCCATTATCCATTGGGTCCCGACTGAGCCGGGGAAATCCCTAGCAGATTCAAGAATTCCTTGATCACATCCAGAACTGAGAAACACACTCCAGTTTGAAGCATCCCTCCAAGTAAACAGATAAGACCATCAGGAGTCGACATTGGCGTTTGTTCATCCGTTAGAAGGTACAACAGTAGATCCTTTGGAACTCCAAACTAGTACGAATTTCAGCAAGACTAGCTAGGTTCAGACAACAACCTGTCTTAAAAATACTCTAGGCCCTCGGCCAAGACATCATCATCAAGAAGATCTTCTCGAACCATGGGGAAGACGAACAAACTCTTCTAATCAGAACGATATCTTTAAAAGCAAGAAAAGTAGAAGAGTCAGATACTGCACTGTGGATGACATATATAGGCGATGGGTTCCCGCCTCTTTTCCGCCGAACCAATGCACGTTCAATTAAAGCAGTGCGCGGCTCAATCAACGATTCATATTCAGTCATCACGAGCGACACATCCCTTCCAAATACGACTTTGCAAACCGATGTGACGACCCACTAACTCGAGGGGAGTAGCTGACGATTCATAAAAATGGTCACACCCTGAGCCGTACACGTGTCATGATGATCTCGAGGAACCACAGGTTCAAGAAACATCCCAATACGGATCTAGTCTGAGCGGTTCTCAGTCCGCTCAACTTCAGCCCACCAGACAGGCTCGGACTCTCACATCACGCTAGGCCCACACGTCTCACAGCTATCCTCGATACCCATAAACCCTTTTCAGGCAAGTATATCAAGAATCTGCTTCGGATGGGCAACAACAACTGCTTTTTGCTTCCAACTAGAAATCAAACACCAGGTATCTTCCATACAGGGAAACTCCCTTCTAAGGAATGCTCTCAGATTGAGAACTATCTCCCGCATATCTAGGAGCACTAAGCTAATAGGGAACTTCTCTCCTACAAAACGACTCCTAATTAGAGAAAGATGTCCACGAAGATCTCCTCCCTAATCGACGCCTACGATGGCCTGGTTAAACCAGAACTTGTTGCACTATAAATAAGACATTAGGTTGGTAAGTTAAGGGGCGTTACAAATTTTCTGTTACAGCATTACACCTTCCTCATATCATTGTTTGACTTTAGCATCGTTGTGCCATCAATCACCCCACGATGGTTTGTAGTTCACGTGTGCTACTTGTGCAAGTCAAATAGGTCAGCGAGACTAGGTCAGAGCAGGGAGCGATAAACGACTGTGTCACATGTCATCGAAATAAGAGAGGTGAAAAGGAGAAGGTGACTAGAATTCCTCCTCAAGCAAGTATTGTTGGATTTGAGTAAGAAAAATGGGAATGCAAATTTTGTTGTTGTTGACCATAACTAGTTTAATGCAAAAGAATGGCACAATTAATTGTGAACATGTGATGAAATAGAAAACCTAAAGATATTACTATTCATTTGATGAGGTAAACACCAAGTCTAAAGAATAAAAGGGAACATTGCTAGCTAACCAAAAAAAAAAAAGGATTAACTTGGCACTTTCATATTTGTCTTTATACTTACATCCAAACACCTAATAGAGAAAAAAAAAATACATAAAAAAAAAATTATAAATAAAAAGCTTTGCATCCATATTTAGCTACAAATAATAGTCTTCAAACTATAGTTGGCTATAGGCTCCAAAGATTTACACCCTTATCAAGTTTCGATCCGTTTTATCTTGAGCCGAAGAACTAGCTGTGCAAAATCCCTGCTATGACAACATAATCAACTATAAGAAAACTTCAAATGCATTTTTAGTCTCTATATTTTTTTATATTCAACCTAGGCCAATTAGTCTCCTGTTCCACCCAACCCCAAGGTTCAATCCAACAATACCAAAAGTCCTTCAATAGACCTAGTCCAAATATTCATGACTCCAAGTTTTATGGAACTTGAGCATTTTAAAATTAATTTCATAAAATAGAACGAAAATATTAGGAAATCAGGTTTTTTGCAATCAAAGTAATGTGGCGTGATTTTGAAAGAATGATAAAATCTCAAAGTGTTTTATGGGTATCTCGAGGTTGTAAAAAAGCTCATTTTTATGATGTCACGTTATCCCGTTTGCAGAGTGGTTCCCTAATCACTTTTTTATTTTATTTTTTAAGAAAAAAAAAGTCAGAAAACTTACTGCCAAGGAATATCTCCTACAAGAAGCCAATCTCCTTCTCTGTCTTGATAAGTAAGTTTATATCCTCTGCCATCCACTGTGGACCCATTCACCTGTTCTTGATCTGTTCCCAAAACAATGCAACAAAAATGGAGGAACAAAGCCCAATCAGACTATTATTCTTTGTCAAGGCTTATTGGCACAAAAATTAGAGACATGAAGAGTGTATGAAACCAATAAATTTGTAACAAAGAAAGCCACTTACATTTCCCAAACATGCCAAACAATGTAGCTTTGAGAGTCTCATAAGATTGATGAAGACTGAGATCAACCTTCCTTCCAATTGCCACTCCTTCCATGTTCACCTTCACATATAATGTGTTTGATCCATTACCATTTTGGTTCCTTATATTTGAATTGTAACAATCGTGGCGAAGAAGACGATGATTGTGAAGTTTCTTTAGCCACGACTTGATCGGTGGCCACCCCACCACTCCTTTATCCTCTTCATCATTCCTACAAAAAATTTAAGTACATAATTAATTTTTGGTCTAAACAAAACTACTAACACTTGCAAAAAATTAAGTACATACTGGTCAATGGGACATTCAAAATTCTCTTCGTAGCTCTTTCGATCATCCTCATCATTTGGCTGATCATTCCACAATAGATGCAAAGTTTTTCTCATATGTTCTTCATCACCACCAAACGCCTCACTGAACCCACGTTTGCATCCATGTCTCAAAATATCGAATCCGATCACTTCCTTTGACTCGTAAACATGATTGTTCAGATCAAAATTGAACCCTTTGCACCCGTTTTTAGGCTGAGCTAGACTAAGTTGAAGTTGAAGCTCCATGAATGAATGAGAAGTGTTATAGTAAAGTTGGAAACTGATCACCAAGAGATGATTTGGGGTCCATTTTATACTTGTTTGGAGACTACTAAAAAGAAGAAGATTTGGAACAGTCCCCCAACATAATGGGGTACCCTTGGCAAAATGTCAGTTTCTTTGTTAAACTTATAGCAGACCCAATTGCTTAGTTGTCTCTGTACTCTTTCATTTTCTATACCCGACAGGTCCCTTTCAAAGTTTTCCATTCCAGAAAATCTAGAGAGCCAGGCCAGCCCAATACCATCCGTCATCCTTAGAGATTGGCCATTTTCAACTCTTCACTCTTCACATTTCACAAAGGGGTCCCATTTGGCATCTATTGCTCTGCCAATACTTTGGTGTAGGGTGTTTTTGCTTTGGTCTTAGATTATCCAATTTGCGTTTGGGTGATTTTTTTTTCTCCAGAAAATCTACAGAGCGGGGCCATGTCAGGCCAATCAATATCATCCATTGTTCTAGAGATTGGACCATTTTCAGCATCTTTAAGATGACGAAAAATATTGGGCTGGCCTGGCTCTTTAGAAACTTTTTTTTTTCTTCTGTACTTGTTTAAAGAGCTAGGTCAGGCCCATCATTCTAGAGATGTTCATAATGCCACAATTAAACACAATCACACGCACAGAGAGCCCCTTGGCGCTATTCTAGTTCTAGGGCCTGGCTATCAAGATTTTTTGTTTTTTCTTGGTAAGGGGACCTTTTCCATGTTTATTTTAGAACAATGTGTTGAGTTTTGGGCAGATTTGTCTATGCATTTTTTGCCGGGCTTGAGGGTTTTTACATTTTTATCTCTTTTTTCTAAAATACAACCACAAATATTATCTATAGAATAGAAAAGTTAAAAGCCCAAAACCTGAATATGAAGCCTGACTGCCTAAAGTTGGAGGTTTTGGGCATATCCAAGTCTAGGCAAAACTCTGTAGTTTATTAGACAGATGAGTTGAGTGCAATTTTTGTATATTAGTCAAAAGTTTATCAATCATGATGACATTGGATTATGATGAATTACTAGCTCGTGTTATGGTTTGTCAAGGTATTAGTAGGCAAAAAGATTGTGCAGATTAGGTTGGGGGGAACTCCGTTCATTGCAAGAATGATCTTGTCTCAAGACTAGCGTATTTGCATGCGTGATTTGGTGATACAAAGGGAGGGAGCTAAAACTACCTAGCTAGAAAAATCCCTTGATTCATGCAACATATATGCCAATACAAGTTCTTTGGCATGTCACATATTTAAATCTAATAATATAAATATCAATTCCAAAGTTATGACTGGATCACAAAATAAAAAATATGATTAAAAATAAGCAAAAAAAAAAAAAAAACGATTTTGACATTCTGAAAGTTTCATTTCAACCCATTGATACATTTCAAGATCCTCCACAGCATATTTTGGGGTTTAGGATAGTATCATTGGAGATGCTTTAATTACTTTATCAGGATAAATCAAATAATTAGTGAAAGAAGAGTCCCAACTAGATTTTTTTGGATTATAATAACTAAAAGTTTCTTTTTGTGTAATATGTTCATTAGATTATTTAATTACTAGCTTAAGATTAAGAACTGTAGAGGAGATGATGGGGGGATTGAAGGGACATAACCTGGATCTGAAGAAGCAAACACAAATCAAATACTGTAAATACATGTTTGGTGAGTGCTTTCTTGTGTTTGATTTGGTCTCAAACAGCAACAAAAACAGTCAGAGTGTGTGCGTGTGTTGTAGGGCTTTTGTTAGGTGAAAATTGACTGCAACAATGCTCTCTGTCTATGGATCAAACTCTCTTAATCTGGTCCTGTTTTAGGTAACTGCAAGAGAGGTCTTAATAGAACCCCACGTCAACACTACACCGTATTTTTGTAACAATTCAAAGATGGAAATCTTCATTTGTTGAAAATTGATGAGAAAAAATTTGGGATCTGAAGGTCAAGGGGAAGTTTGTTGTTATTTGAATCGAGCTCGAGGGTTAGATTCAAAGTTTTTGTTGAATTGCAAATGGGAGAGTGGATTGGATTTCAGCTTAAGAAAGTTGTGGAATCAGGCTCTAACGCCTTTTCAGCCAGTTGGAAGATCAACAATAAATGAGTTATGATAGTGAAAGAGACCAATAAAGGAAGAATCTTCCTTTCTATTATATGGTGGGTTGGGAGTTCAGCGTCCAAAACTCTCAGAGTGTCAGTTGATGTGGAAGTGATGGGTTGGAAACAACTCGCCCAAGCTATTAAGGAGGTGGTTTTAAATAAGGTGTCTCAACCTTGTCCTAAACAGCAAGTTAGAAGATATGAAGATTCACCTTTGCCAGGAGCTAGTGTTGTCCCACCCTCGCGCAACAGAACTTTTACTGAGGTAGTGACCACCGATCTTTGAAGTGTGAGTCCTATTTCTACTGCCAGTAAGGGCCCTTTTGCAACAACCTCTATCCACCGGGATTCCTCCATTGATTTCTTGTCTCAAGTATGGGGAAATCATCTTTTTCCAGATCCCGTTGCAAGAAACAATGGTGCGAGATCGTTGATAGAGTTGCCTGATTCGGTGATTCAATGGACACTTGTTGCTCTTTCGTTTGGCCACACAACTTTCCTGGTCTTCGCCAACTCTCCACATGTGTGCTCTTGCGAGGAGCAGGAGTCGTATCCTAGGTTTTCGATACTGAGTGATCAGTCTCCCCAGCAAGATCCAATTCTTCCCCATTCTCCTGCTTCTCGTGCCAGCTCAGTGGGTAAAGTAGGTAACCCGGTGTCCGAGCACCTTGCCCAACTCAGCAGGATAAAGGCAAGGGTATTGTTGGGCTTTCGCCTTTCTAGGGGCTCACGTCCAATTTGAAGCGTAATTTGGCCAAGTCAAATGATCAACAGACTTCTGACAATTATTGGAAGGTTTTACAAGCTGTGGAAGAAGATGTCTTCAACTTGAACCCTTTATTGACCAAGATGGCTATGTAGGCGAACAAAAATTGCAAGCTAGCTAGAAAGGTCCAACGTGACAGAGCCGCTGAATGGGTCAATTTTCAGTTTTTCCAACTAGATCCAAGTTCATGCTTAAACAAAGATGCACCAAATCAGGCACAACCAACAAAGCAGGGCGGGTAGAACTTAAGGGTTGTACCGCCCCTGTTGGGCTTATAAGGAACGAGTCTTCAAACCAGACACATAAGTGTTCGTTATCTCTTATTTACCCGCTCAGTTTCGAGCCACCAGCAGAACAAAGTGTTGGAGTCCATGGTTTATCCACAAAACTATGTGTCTCTCATTTGGAGAGTTGCTCGTCTACACCAGACCACGTAGGTGCTCCCCCAAGTTTCGAGGTCCCTTGGACGAACAATCTTGGTCTTGTTCTCCCTGGCGATCAGACTTCTGGGCAGTCTTCAGGAGTGTTTTCTAGGGTCAATGACAGTGTGGAGCTCTCTGTCTCTAACTGCCATTTGGCTCAAGAAGAGGCATTAGATCGTTCGGCTTTCAAATAAATTGGCCTGGCAGTGAGAGTGGACCTTAGTTAGGATGAAGAAAGGGCTCTAGGTATGGTTCTAGCAGCGGCGCAAGCTAGATTCAGTATTCGACAAAGCAATGGACATGTGCATTCATGAACCTCAAAATTCTTTCGTGGAATTGTAGGGGGCTCGGGCATACTAAGAGGCAAAGGGGTTGTTGTAGATTGATTTCAGAAAATCGTCAAGATCTTGTTTTCATTCAGGAATTGAAATTGGAGAGTTGCTCTAGAGAATTTATCAGAAAATTGTGGGGTGATAGTTCTTTTGATTGGGCTATGGTGGAATCCACTGGCAGCTTAGGAGGCCTTTTAACTATCTGGGATGTTGATCTTTTGTAGATGAGGAAAGTGTTGAAAGGGTTTTTTTGCTTTCTATTCAGTTTCAAATGATCTCGGACAACTCTTGTTGGTTAGGGACTAACATATATGGTCCGTGTGATCCTTCGCTTCGAGAACACTTCTAGGTTGAGCTTTATGACACTGCTGGTTGGGTGCAATTGCCATGAGTGTTAACAGGAGACTTCAATGTTGTCCATTATATGAATGAAAAAAAGGTTGCGAAAGGAGGTCCATGAGCATGCAAAAGTTCAATCAGTTCATTAATGAGGTGAAACTCACTGATTTCAGTCTAAAAGGGGGAAAGTTCACATGGTCAAATCGAAGAGATTGCCCTATTCTTTGCCGGCTTGATCGATTTCTGGCTTCGGTTGATTGGATTGATAAATTTGGTGATAAAGTCGAATGGCTTAAGGGTGCAGCAGGTTCTGACCATCATGCGATTTTGCTTGCGAACTCGTTTATTGGTGGCAACACTCGCCTTTTTTTCATTTGATAATGGCTTGTCATATGGATCAGGGGTCTAAATTTTTTCAAAACTTGGCTAACAGACGTAGACTTTTTAACTCCATTTGAAGCTCTTAGCATGGGGCAGGAGTTGGTAGTGAATGAAGTCAGAATTAGAGAACTCATGATCTCTCATTTCAAGGAGTGTTTCTATGAAAGGAGGAGTGATGGCCTTTCTTATCAGGGATTACCTTTAACTTAATCTCCCAGCCTATGGGTACCTCATTGATTGAGAAATTTTCAGATATAGAAATTAGAGCGGCAATGCAAGAGCTCAAATTTAAAGTTTCTTTAGGTCTTGATGGTTTCTCAATGGTGTTCTATTTAAAAATGTGGGAGGTAATCAAAGTTGATTTTCTGAAAGTTATTGAAGATTTTAAATCTATAAATTTTCTGGATTGGCGGTTGAACACCACTATCATCTCGCTTATTCCTAAATGTGATGGAATGCAGATAGTCAAGGATTTCGGACTTATCAGTATTTTGAATGGAACCTATAAGATCATTGCTAAGGTGTTGGTTAATAGATTGAAAAAAAATTCTTCATTCAATCATTTCTCCTTTTCAGAGTGCAGTAGTCAGCGGAAGATAGGTGGTTGATAGCCCTTTGATTTCCAATGAAATTATTGATTCCAGGAAAAAATAAGGAGTTCCAGGGCTTGTTATCAAATTAGATATTTCTAAAGCTTTTGACAGTGTTTCTTGGAGATACTTGGATTTGGTAATGACTCGCATGGGGTTTGACTCCAAATGGATACATTGGCTTCACACTTGCAGATCTACAACCAATTTCTCACTGAAGATTAATGGTCAGCTGCATCGGTTTTTCAATAGCTCTAAAAGCTTGCGTCAAGGCGATCATCTGTCTCATTTTCTCTTTACTTTAGCAGCAGGAGGCTTAACCTAAATGATTCTTAAAGCGGTTGATGTTGGCCTAGTGAGAGTTTTCTCTGTCGCAGAGGTTAGTCCTCCTGTTTCTATCGTTCAGTATGCGGATGATACTATCATCTTTTGTGATGCCTTTGCTACTCAGGTTCTTGCTTTAAAAAGAATTATGCTTTGGTTTGAAGTTATTTCAGGTATGAAAATCAACTTTCACAAACCAGTGGTGTTGCCTATTGGAGATGTCCCTCATCTGCAGCAGTTGACGGGTTTATTTGGTTGTGCAGCGAGTCAGTTTCCAGTTAAGTACTTGGGCATGCCTTTGGGTGCTAGTTTTAAAAGTAAAGCTGTGTGGGATGAGACGATGGAAAAGATGAAATCGAGACTAGCGTCTTGGAAGCGTAAATTTCTTTTAAAACCAGGTAGATTAGATCTTGTCCAATCCACTTTAGCTTCTATCCCGGTGTTCATTTTGTCTCTTATCAAAGTTCCCTTTTCAATAGCGGCCAAGATGGAATAGATCATGCGCGACATCCTTTGGGGTTTCACTTAAAACTCTAGAAAGATGCATTTAGTGGGTGGAAAAAAAATTTGTTGTCCCAAATCTTATGGCGGATTGGCCATTCGCCAAGTGATCACTTTCAATTTTGCTTTACTTTTCAAGTGGCTTTGGCGATTTGCAAAAGAAGATGGCAATTTATGGAGATCGCTCATCATTGATAAATATGGGCGCAATAGATGGGAGTGACATAAGAGAACTAAGTATTCTCCCTATGGATGCTCTTTGTGGAAGTCCTTATCTCGGTGCGCAAGTGTTTTCTACCTCTACACATATCTTCGTTGTGGCAATGGTGATCTCATCTCTTTCTGGCATGATTCTTGGTGTAACAACCAACATCTGAAGGATCTGTTTCCATTGTTGTTTATCATTAACAACAAAAAACATGGGAGAGTTAGCAATTTTTTGTTTAATGGCAATTCTTGGGATCTTTCCTTTCGAAGACCCCTAAATATTGGGAATTGGAGGAGGTCGCCAAATTAATGCATCTATTGGATAGTCAGATGCTCTTGGAAGGCCGTGATAGTTTGGTGTAGAAGGGTAAAGGTGTGGGCTTCTCGGCAAAATAATTTTCATATATGTTGGCTGCCTCTCATTATGAAACTCATTCCAACCCCTTCATTTCCTCTCACAAGAATCTGGTTTGGGTGAAAAATTCTTTTCCTCGGATAAATTTCTTTAGTTGGTCAGTATTGCATGAGAGAATCTTGACTAAAGATAGGTTAAGGAAAAGAGGAATCCACACATGAAGTCTTTGTGTGCTTTGTAATGAGATTGATGAGACGCTGGATCATTTGATGCTTCACTGCAGATTCTCTAAATCCATTTGGAGCAGTTTTTTGTCAGAATTTGGGTTGATTTGATGTTTCAAGGTTCCATTTTGGATTGGCTAAGTTGGTGATCCCAAACTAATCCTTTCCGGCGGACGGAGTGGCTATAGCATATGGTTCTTCACGTTCTCATGTGGTATGTGTGGAAAGAGAGAAATAAGAGGGTTTTTGAAGAGCTCAACAGATCAGAGCATTCTATTTTTATCGAGATTAGGGAACTGCTGTGGAGGATGGGTTCGGCTTGTAATTTGTCCAGGGACTTGTTTTTTGACACCTTCATGGTATCTTGGCATTCCTTGATGTAGGAATGATTCTCTTTGTCCTTTGTTTTCTTTCTTATCTTTAATAAACATCTTCGTGTTTGGCAAAAAAAAAAACCTAATATTTTCATTGGCTTGGCTAAAATATATGGAAAAACAAAGAAACGACATTTCAACATATTCTCATTATATGTTGAAAAAGAAAATGGCACCTAATTTTTTTTTTATTGAAAAGGACACATTTTTTGAAGCTAGCGACATCTGATATAGGCACTAGAAGATCAAGAAACCAATTAAAACATAGAAATACCTTGAGAAAAATATATAGTAATCAAATCTGATTACGAGAATCCAATGAATGAGTTTCGCAAAATCTCATGAAATTTCGTTTTTTTTTAAATTATGAAAAAAGGTGAAATAAAAAATTACATTTTTCGAGAGTTTTTTTGAAAAATTTCGGGTTTTTTTTGTAAGTTTCAGAGATTTATGTATTATCAATTCTTCTAATTATTTATTGATTTTAAAATCATTCCCTATTTTCTAATTATCATTTCTTCTATTTATATATTGATTTTTGAAACTACATTTTCTAATTATATATCGATTTCATGTTTGTTTCATTTTTTGGTATTAGGCTTGATAAAATCTGTTTAATAAATTTATTTACTAGCATCTTATTTTTTCACATATTTCATATATCCTCGAAATTCATTACATCTATTTTATGTATCCTTGAAATTTATTATTTTTTCTTTACACATCAAAATATTTGTTAAAATCGGGTGATCAAAATGAACTCTATAGACGAAATCACAATCCTTGTGAGATATGAGTCATTATTTTGTTGAGAGAAAATGACTTATAGTAAAAAATTTGTTGGATCCACATTAAATTTACTTTTTTTAATCAGATATATAATTAGAACAAAGATCTTTTTTAGCCGTGGTGGATGGAGGGATGGAACACGAACCCATGTGAGGTTCCATTGTATGCATGAGAGCCACGAGTGGGTGTGGTACCCTGCATTCACACTTAAGCAGTCCATGGTACATAGTAGGGTTGGGCAGGTTCGGTTGATCAACCCGATTTGTCAAACCCGAGGACCGGACCGGAGTTTCAAAAATTGCATTTCCAGGGACCGAGCCAGGACCGATGAGACCGGTTAATCGGGGTCCCGTATAACCGAGAATTCGGGCCGGTCCGGGCAAGTTCTCGGGCTTAGGTTGTGGCGAGGAAGTGAGAGAGATGAAGAGGGAGGAGGGGTTCAAACATGAAGTCCATCTCAAGTTCTTCAAGTGACATGAATCCTCCTACTCTAAGTGCAACACCTCCTTCATCAAGGAATTTCAACCAACTACATCTTGATAGCGTCATCTCAACTAATTTGGGAAGCAACAAACTGGGGAGGCTCATTCCATTGTAGCCTTTAACAACAAACCATCTTAAATTTGGGGGAGGTTGGAGGCCTTTCATTACCTGCTGTAACTGTCTGTTTGTGCCCTGCAACTGTCCATATCTCGATCTTCATCTTCATCATAGATATTCCCACTATAGCACACCAACTCTAGGGAGCAAAGATTTTCTTATTGCAACAAATTGGCCTCTTTAGCATCCACTGTATTTCTCACCTCTTGAGTGTTTTCAGCTGTGAAGAAGAAAAGAATGAGAAAGGATAGAGTGACTCCATCTGTGAAAAAGAAAAGAATGAGAAAGGACAGAGTGACAGACGCAAGAACTTTGTTTGTAAAATTCAATATGTTTATATGTTCAATGGTTTAAATAAGTTGTCATTAGACAAGTGGGACTGAAACTGTGTAGAGAATGAATTAGAAATAAAAATTTTATTATTTAATATGTCGGTGAAAGTGACACCACTCTCTCAAATCAAAATAACACTGGTTTATTTTGTCTTTGAAAGTAACATCAAATCAACACTTTTGACTTTAAAAAATAACACTTTTCAATTTTGAGTTTCTCTTACCAAATTCAATATAGTTTTAAAATTTTTAAAACACTTCGGCCGGGTTGGGTACTTGTCGGGTTCTAGAAATAGGAACTAAGGACCGAACCGAAAATTTTGGGCCGGTCTGGGCTTTGGACCGAAATTAAATTATAAGCAAAAAATAATCGGACTGGATTGGCCCGCTCGGTCCGGTTATTGGTTCGGGCTGGGCTTTCGGTCTTGAATGCCCACCCCTAGTACATAGGATTGACGTGGAGGACATTCACTCAATATTTCAGCTTATTCTAAAGATTAATTGGAGATACCATCAGGCTGCACGATGTTACAACAATCGCTTCTTGGGAGATAACCAAATCAGATTTGCTTTATCTATCCCCTTATTTCATTTTTGTTACTTTTGCTTTTGTTTGCTAGTTATTTGCTTCTCCTCTTTTAAATATTTCATTGCATATGCTCTAATATGTCAATAATGTTAGGTTTAAGTGTGGGGGGACCAATGTTGTTTTTGTTGAAAAAAAATTTCTTTTAAAAAGCGTCAGTTCATTAAAAAAAAATAAAAAGTTGATTTTTATTGGTATTAATGTCAATTAAAAAAATTTCATAGGTGTTTAAAACCTAACATTATTGACATATTAGAGCATATGAAATTTGGTTTTTAGTTGCATGACTCAAAGGTGATTTATAAGCATGATTTAAGGTCTAACATTATTATTTGGTTAATGCTATCTAGCCTCCTCAAAGGGTTTAGAATAAGGCAGATGAAGATGGCCGCAATCAGCGACGCAGTTATGGTCCCATAATGCTATCAAGAGAGACCACTTTTCCCATATGCGATGACAGGTGTGACTAAGAGCTACGACACCAGGAGATATCGCACATCTACTAACATTGCTAAAACCAATACCCCATAGAAGCCAACATCGCTGCAATATCTTCATCATCAATTGCCTTACTCTTAAGAATTGTTGTTTTCCAAAATATATATAGTGAAACTTTCCAAAATTATTTCCCCAATGTTGTGTTTTTTTCCAAAACTGTAAGACTTCTCATTTATAAAGTGTCAGGTGATGATAACACATCGACAATTGTTATGGTTGCTCAATTTGATAGTTGAATATAGTTTGCTTAGCTAAGCACAAAACTTGTAAACATATGGTATCGTAAAAGTCGTTCAATCTGATAGCTGAACATAAGGTTTTGCATGGTAAAATGCGTCTTACTATGGAGATTCAAGCCTGCATATCCCCTTTTCTTACTTAGACAATGTGGGACGGATTTAAAACGCGTCTTACTATGGAAATCGAAGCCTGCATATATATAACACATCCCCTTTTCTTACCCAAGCGATGTAGAGCTATAATCCCCTTGGTAGTCTGCCAGTCTCTGAGCCTGCCCACACAGGGTGTTACAAAACCTACTAAAAGGCTCCGCTTGGTACACTGTAAAATAATGCATTTTGCAAAATAATGCAAATGCATTAATTTGCATTGCATTGGTTTGCAATGCATTAATTTACAAGTGCTTGGTAGTAATTAAAGAAAATCAAAGACAACTCGTAAAAGCGATTGTGATGATGGTGACTGCAAATGTGAGCGTTGTTGGTGGTGGCAATGACAGTGGTAGTTGTGGTGGTTCAGTGGATATAATGGTGGGTGGATGGTTTTGGTGGCTATGGTGATCGCGATGATGGAGGTGTTTGTGGTGATTATGCTATAGTGGTGGTTATGCTATGGTAGTTGTGGTGGTGGCGACAATGGTTATGGTGAAGGTGGTTATGATATGGTGGTTGAGGTGGTGGCAATGGCAGTGGTTGTGGTGGTGATGGTTGAGGTGTTTTTAAGGAGTTGGAAGTAGAATTCAACCAAGAGGATTTGTCTCGCAAAGTTTGCAGAATTTTATAACTAGAAGATGTAGAGGTCCTGCATTCAAATTCCAATAACTGCTTTCTGCAAAATCAACCAAGCACCCAAGTTTATGTAACCGTCGTAAACTTTGCATATGCATTTTTTTACCGTATACCAAACGGAGCCTAAGTATTCGTCCTAACAAACATCTGGTACTATTATACGTATAAAGTGTTACTTAATACACCGGAGAACACTGAGCCACCAAAGAACCCTGAAGCAGCCCATATCTGATTTGAGTTGCAATATCACTCACACCTCCAGGTCCATGGGGGATGAAAACAGCTGACGATTTTGAGGAAGCTCCAATTTCCTTCATGGTGTCAAAGTACAGTGTGACAAGAACCATGTCCATGACATCCTTTGCTGAGGTTCCTGGCACATTCACAGAGAAGCCAAGCACACTGTCCCTTAGACCATCCACTATGGCTTGCCCAACCCATGTAGGTACTTCGACTCTGCCTCTCCCTCAGTCCTCTTGATTTGTAGAATTTTCGATTTTTATAATTTTCTCAGCTTCTACTTTCTCAATAGCTGCCTCCCTTAGCCTTGCAGCTGAACAAAGTTTGAGTAGTGCAGATATCAGATTAAATGGAAGGTCCACAATGTAGCGAGTCACATGCATTTCAAATAAAGACTATTATATCATGGTTAATGGCACAAAAAAAAAAAAAACCATTAAAATTTATCGCTATGTGGCTGAGTGTCTCATGTAAGGAGAGTCCCTAAACATTCGACACTCAAATTCAAATGGTAATAGATCAATAATCATAAGATGCAATACAAAGGATACATATTTGATAACTAACTTACCAGCATTGATTTCATTCATTGCCTTCTTACGTGCACATCCGGTTCTATGTCAACAATTAGGGTCTGCTAAATCTCATACCCATAGGCAGACATGGCCTGTTGAAAGGAATCAAGATGGAAAAAAAATATGAGAATATGGGCTATTACAAAGTCAATTCATTAAAGCCACTACTTACCTTCTCAAGTTCCTCCTCCACAGCTCTTGCAATGTCATTCTTTTGTTCAAAAACTTCAAGCAGAAGCCTTGGATCACTTGCTCTTATCACTGAAAATATTTAAAAGACAAACTAATTAGTAAACAGAAAGGCCAGATCTCATAACATATTGTGTATATGAGCCAAGGCATGGTACTGAATAGATGCTACCGCATTGACAAAGACATTAATTGTCCTGCAAAAAATAGAAGATATAAGTATCAACTCGTGGTATCCGTCATCTGAACTGAATACCACATGGAAGCATCAACATGTTCATTCGGAAAAATGTTTCATCAAGAGTGTAAGAGGGCAGTGTTCTAAAAATCGGCCTAAATGAGATTGTACAGGTTGTTGTTCAAATTAATCATTATGTAACTTTTTAAATGAGATTGTATATGCTATTGTTCTCAAGTTATCTTGACATAATTTTCCATTTAGATTTTACCAATTATTAGGGAGTACGTGTTAGGATATCAATCCTATTTAGTATTTACTTAAGATTAGAATGTCAATATTCTATTTTAGGGAATAATAGCTTGTTTTAAATTAGGAATTATTGTTTGATTAGAATTAGGTTTGAATTCAATTAGAAAAATTATTTTAGGAAATATTAACTTGTTTTGAATTAGGAGTTATTGTTTGATTAGAATTAGGTTTGAATTCAATTAGGAAGTATTATTTTTGCTTTCAGTTATAAATACATATGATGTAATAGAGTTTAGGCAAGCAATACAAGTTTTTATTTTAGTTTATTGGTGGTTGATCCCCAATCAAAGGATCTAGGTGGTTTGATCTCCAATTAAAAGGTCAAAGTCTCTATTATCTGGTATCAGACCATCATCGATTCTAAGCAAATTTTTTTTTGTTACTTCACCATTGTCAAAAAAAAAAAAAAAAAAAAACTCACCGTCATCAGCAACTCCCAGTCACCATCCTCGCAACAGCAACAACAACCGTCGTCAAGTCTCCACTTCTCCATCGCAGATCACAGAAACCCACCTTCATCACTTCAGCACATTTCATCGCTTCAGTAACCCACCTTCATCGATTCATCAAACCATCTTCATCGATTCATAAAACCATATTTAATCGAAACCACCTTCATCGATTCAGCAACCAATCTGCAACCCGAGACGCCATCCAATTTCAGTAACGCACTTCATCGCCCCATCGCAACCCTCGTCCTCATCGCCACCATCACAGCCATCCAATTCAGAGATCGACCCTTAAATCATCGATTCATCCAATTCTGAGATCATCCCTTCATCGCTATTTGCACCCATAGGGATTCTCCCCAGACCGTCTCTTAATCTTCTTTCGGATATTCACACCACACCAACCCCCTCTTTATAATGATTGTTGCTGAATTACACGAGAAATTTGATGCGCTTACTGCTCAAGTTACTGGGATCTCATCCCACCTTCACGCACTTGAGACCACTAATGCCGCTATTCTTGAGGCATTAAGGAATCTCCAGCCATATCGCCTGACCCCATACGTTCACCCGGAACAACAACGGCCAATTATTCCTAATTCTGGCAAGGAATCTCCTATTTCTAATGTTGTTGTTTCCAAGGCACCACCAACAGTGCCCGCCACTCCAGGGCGCAATCCTGTGTAGGGACCATTCGTGCCACAAAAAACAGATGGGCTTGGTAGCAATAATCCTTACCATAAACATCCACCGGCCCATCATCAGAAAACGGGTATTAATAAGCGTACCCATCCTTCACATGGCGAGCCGCCCTTTCCTGTAACCATACCTTATCACCTACCACCAATGCTGCCTATTTTTCAACCAGTTGTACCTGCTCCACACATTCCTGTTCTTCATGCTTACCAACATTATCCTGTAAACTTCGATCCTCATATGTTAAGATCTCCATATGGAACCCCCGCGCATACTTTTGGTGCACCACCTAGTCATGTTGGTGCTATGGATTATAATAGAAGCTTTCAATTTCCACCGAGAAAGCCCAATGCATATGCTGACAATTTTGCTAATCGACGACAAGTTGTACAAGAACATGTTGGTCGTTTAAATAAAATACAGTGCCATCATCGAGCATTCAATCCGAGAGAAAATATTAGCATGCAACAAAGTGGACCAAGGCCTTTTGTGTGGCCTCCTCCCTATCTTGGTCCTAGTCCAGGGCTTATGGGGGCCCTTGTTTTTTTGGCCCTACCCCTATGTATCATCATCCAAACGCATTAGGAGGTCCTCCTCTTCGCGTTATTCAACATCCTCAACATTCTTGGATTCCTGCAACTGCCTCGGAGACGTTGCCTTTGAGGGCTAATATTGTTAAGCAAATTGAGTATTATTTCAGTATTGAGAATTTGCAAAAGGACAACCATTTGATTTCTTTGATGGATGACCAAAGATGGGTTCCGATAACCAACATTGCTGACTTTAATAGAGTGAAGAGCATGACTATAGACATTCCTTTAATTCTGGATGTAATGCATAGTTCTAGTACGGTAGAAGTCCAAGATGACAGAGTACGAAAGCGTGATGGCTGGTCGAAATGGCTTTTGGCTCATGGACAGAATACATCTTCAAATGATCAGACGATGCAAGCCGATGTAAAGGCTACTATGACAAGGCTTAGTGAGTGCAATGATAACAGTGAAAATGACATCACCGGAGGACACACCACATTTACTTTAAATAAGGATGTAAACAACGACTTACCATCAAGTTTCAGATTTTGACTGCCTGAAAAATTCAGAATATGACAATGAGCAGTTCTTGACTGACAGAATAGTTGAAACTTGCCATGAAGAAAATGGAGATTCAGACAATATAGTCAATTCCGTGGGTTCAAAAATTGATGCTTTAGAAATTGAAACCAAATTTATGTCTGCATTAGACAAAGATTCAACTAAATTAATTGCTCGGGAACATGCTGGGAAGTTCAATACCAACTTCCATATCAGATCTGATGTTGAAACTGCTAATTTTATTGAACCTAGAATTGGGAGTCTCTCTTGTTTGACAAAGCAAAAGTCAAACGATTCCCATTCAACTAAGCGCCGGATAAACTACTTGATTGAGGATTATTTGAACGCAATAATAAGCCTGTTACACGCTGGCTTAACAAGTGGACCGACCGTCCTGTGGAGAAAGCTACTTGGGAAGACTACGAGCAGTTTCGTGTCCGTTTCCAGATTTTCAAGCTTGAGGACAAGCCTTGTTTTAGGCGGCGTGGGATGTTAGGATACCAATCCTATTTAGTATTTACTTAAGATTAGAATGTCAATATTTTATTTTAGGGAATATTAACTTGTTTTGAATTAGGAGTTATTGTTTGATTAGAATTAGGTTTGAATTAAATTAGGAAGTATTATTTTTGCTTTCAGTTATAAATACATATGATGTAATAGAGTTTAGGCATGCAATATAAGTTTTTATTTTAGTTTATTGGTGGTTGATCCCAGCCAATCAAAGGATCTAGGTGGTTTGATTTCCAATTAAAAGGTCAGTCTCTATTAGTACGCTGGTGCTTTGTATTTGTTCCAAATATAAAATTCAACGTCAGTCCTTATCTAAAAATCATTGACCATATTTGTCATAATTGTTTAATACCGTCGAACGAAAGATGAGAGTATATCTTGCTGCATAATATATTTTATTTTTGGAAAATCAATTCGTTTTCTTCGTTGGACTTCCTTTTGAGACCAGCCCAAACAATATTGTAATTAATGGCGCGATCCTGTTACTTTGAACAAGAGATTTAAGAATTGGGATTGTCCAAAAACCTGATGACCAACCTCACTCTGCTTGCCTGCACGTGAAGCTATACTTTCAATTGGTTTAATCTTTGCGTGCTTTCATAAGTGGAGGCTCTCCATAACATATGAATAAGTGAGATTCTTGAGGCATGTGGTTTCTAGTAAGGGAATTTTAGCAAACGTAGATCAGGTGATTTTAGTAAGGGAGTGGAAACAACCCACTTGTGTAACAAAGGTTAGAAGTTTTTACGGCTAGTTGGTTACCACAGTAGTAGACTCGTTGTAACAAAGGCTTTTTAGGAATTGAAACAAATTAATCGTAATGTCCATTTCACCTATTCCAGTATAAGACGTGAAGTCAGTAGTTTTTGCATATGCTAGTGGCATATGTTTAGGTTGTATTCTGATTTAGAATTAGAAGGTTGTGTCATATGTTGCACGAAAGTTGAAGCATCAAGAGGTACCTTACACACGACTTGGAATAAGTTGCAGTGGTATATGCTTGAATGATATGGCGACACCATCTACGTACCTTTATGGGAAACACTTTTAGTTGCACAATAAGTGTCTCAAGTATTTGTTCTCGCATGAGTTGAAAATGAAACAACATAGGTGCATGGAGTTCAATAGCAGCTCGTGCAGTCGCCTCGCCTCACAACTTTGTTACCACACCATCTCGCGGTGCTTGTTGTAAGATTGGACTTGGAGGTAGTAAGGCGGCGAGGTGGCTGTTGTTGTTCTTTTTATCGTTTGGATAAGAAAGCAAAAGGACAAAGATAAAGAGGTTATTGTTGTTGTTTTGAGAAAAAAAAAACATAAGGTGAGAGATTAGAAAGGAGGGAAAAAGATAACGCGACGACGAGGCATGGCGATGAGCGGCAACGATGCTATTGTTGTTACTATTGCTCTCTAAAGGGAAGAAACACATAGGGTGAGAGAGAAAAAATTTAAATAGTGTTGTTGTCACATAGCATGTTCATAAATGCAAAACTTTTGGGGTAGTGGTGTCAAAGAGTGGAATTAGTTGTGTTAAAAAGTCAAATCCTATGAAATAATCTTTACTATTTTTGTACGAAATAAGTTTTTTATTTTTATTTTTTTATTGATCTCAAATCTTACCTCAAGTTTCCGGTTGTCTATTGAGTTAGAAACTAGCAAATATGGTCGAATCCTACAAGGAGGGCTAAAAGTTTGAAAACTTATTTTGCAAATCAACTTAAAATACTTAACCTAGTTAAAAAAAGAGGTTTTGAAGAACACTTCTAAATAATAAGAGCAAATGTAAATCTAGTTAAAGATTGAACCTTGAAAGAAAAATTCTTAGGGCTTTAAGGATCACCACCACAAATTGATAGCACCCTTACGCCACACTTGCTTATTTGTTTTATTTGTTATTAGTTTGAGTTTTGATTTGTTGCATTTCTTTTATAAACAATCATACACATGTATTCATAGGAGTTCTTGTGGGAACAAAGTGAGAAACAGAGATCGTGAAACACAAGCAGAAAGGGAAAATAGCAAAGCAAATAAATATATATTGCATTGTGGTTTTTCTTTTCAGATTGTGATTCACATGGACACTCTTACAAGTCAGCGAGATGTCAGATGACAACTTGTGTCATGCCCCGACCCGCCTAAGGAAACGCAGCGTGCCAATGCGTGAACTAACCCGTAATACATGTGGATCGTAACCGGACACAACATCATAATATAACACATTCTTGATACGAGAATTAAACTGAAATAAAACTACAATAAAATTTGAACAAAATAAATATATATTTGATTCGCCCCGCCAGAGTCATAGTGACAAAACCAGTATACAAACATCTAGTATAACAATATAGTACACCTGATAACACAAAGGAAGCAAAACATACCCGTACAGGGTGGACACGACCAAAACCGCACAAAATGCGCCTACAACGGAAAACGGGGCCTACGCGCCACGATCAGCAAGAACGCCAACACTGCATGCACTCCAATAGAAGCACACCCCTTGCGGGGTCAGCAAAGCACAAAGCTAGTTGATGCGAGTGAACTAAATACAAATAATAGAATAATAAACAAGGAAAATTCATGCCACACAACAATGAATAAGCAACAAGTTCTAAAGCCTAAATCACACCGTGTCTCTAAGGACAATGTTTCTAAGTTCAAGCAACAACACAAACATTTCAGATTCCACAATACTACAAGTTTACAATATATGCCGATCATTACTCGTGATTCAAACATGGTAAATATCAAGCGATGGAAATAAAGGCAATCTCATAATTCTTCCTAGTCTCCTAGGTATAGCAATCAGGTTGAAACCAAAAATTCTGTAAAATTATGTATAAGTGTCTCATATCGTAGGTATATGCATACCCTACGAATGTGTCTCACCCCGACACATCCCACAACGTGCACCAATACCACTTCAGGCTTGTTTGTATCCTAATGGGGTGCCATCTGCCAGGATACAAACTCAAACATCCCGAACGACTGGCCTAACACGACCAACCTAACACAATCAAACTCAAGCGCGCTGGGAGGGAAAGCGAGTAATCTCCAAAGCACGTCCTCTGGAACCCGTCCTACTGCACTCTATAGTGGCAAGTGCGTGCAGGAGCTCACCGCACCTCAACAAGCTTGCCACATGCAATAGCGTCCTCAATGTCAGATGCGAGTCATCTCAAGCACCATCCAACTCACGATGCGAGCAAGCTCCTAAGCATCGGCACAACATGCATTATAGCGGGGTAAAGACACTTATACTAATATCCACATGCACAAATGACGAGTCTGTACATAAGCAAAGGTAACAGACGTGCAATCATAATCAATTTGGCAAATTTTTATAAAACCACGACTATGTCAGGGTCTCAATATGACCCAATTCACCACGATAAATTTATTCGCGTAAATTATCATACATGCTCAAGACTCGGCAATCCACGGTAAAACATGACATACTATGCAAACTCGAAAACGAAGCATACAAGTCCAATGTCATTACACCAAAGCCTAATCACACCCAAAATTCATTCACTATTCGATTTCATTCAAGTATATCATATTTTCAGGAAACCCAATACGTAATTAATTCACAAATAGCTAACACAATCATCGAAATATTTGAAAACCCCGAATTTCGGATTTGGATTCAATTATACACAATCGACGGTATAATGTAAAAATTAAATTCAGGATTTCAAATAATTATTTCTCAAAATAAATATTATAATTCCACTCACCTGAGCGGAATGGGTTTTCAAAACCCAATTCCTACCGGTCGGAGCTCTTAACTCGCAAAACTACGAATGTGGGACCACGAAAATTTTTAAAATTGCAAGGCGGACTAGAAGGTGAGCAAACTAGCCAAAAACTGAAAAAAATAAATAAATTACAAGCAGCGCGTGACTGCAAGAAAAACTTACAGGCAATAAAAATTCGGCAAACACCCCGCCGAAACCCAAAGTTTGGCGAAAACGCGCCGAAACCGTTCTTACTCCGGTCTGATCACCTCCAAACTGCACAATAGGCCGAAAATGGGTCTAAGGACCCTCGGAGTCACAAATGTGAGGCTCACCCATGCACCCAAAGCCCGAATTCATGCCGAAGAATCCTCCAAACGAACATGCACCCTGATTTTTGAAAAATTCGACCAACCCTAAAATCAACCTTGCATGTCAGTTCTATGGGCTTCCAATGACGCCACCACGGCCCCTCCACGACTGATCGGAGCTACAGAAACCGATCAAACAAGCCAACACCAAACCCAAATGTGAAAACTGATTTTTTTGTTTGTTTTTTTTTTTTTTTGCAAAAAACCAACAGAGAAACGAAGAGATGAAGAAATATGAGGAGGAGGAGGTGAGACTGGGGGACGAAAATCAACAAAACTGCCGAAAATCTGCTGGAGAAGGAGACGAAGAGCTCGTCGCGTCGCTCACTGGAAAGAAAGAAAAAAAAGAGAAGAATGAAAAGGGGGGGGGGTTGTGTTTAAAGGGTGGGTGGCTATGTGCCCCCACCACATTAACTGAGTACACCCCGCCCAAATTTTTTAAAAAAAACGCAGATATTACATCATACACACCTTAAAAGAGATCTCATCCTCGAGATCGGACAAAGCCATGACAAGAAAAGCTCGGGGTATTTCTGCCTCATCTGGTCCCCCAGCTCCCAAGACACGTCACCCGCTCGGTGGTTCCACTGAACCTTCACTAACTTCACTGTCCTCTGACAAAGTTGTTTCACATCATCATCAACAATGGCTACTGGCCTCACTAGATACGTCAACTCATCCGAAATCTCCACCTCAGTAGGCTCTATAATCTGTGACGGGTCTGCCAAACACTTCCGCAACATGGATACGTGAAGCACGTCGTGGATACTTGACATACTCTGCGGCAAAGCCAATTTGTAGGTCACTGGTCCAATCCTCTCAGTAATCTCATATGGCCCTACATACCTCGGTGCAAGCTTCCCTCGACTTCGGAACCTAACAAGTCCGCGCATCGGGGAAACTATTAGAAAAACATTGTCACCAACATCAAACTCTAACTCCTTACGCCTTCTATCAGCGTAACTCTTCTGTCTACTCTGGGCTGTCAACAAACGTGTTCTAATCAGCTCAATCTTCTCAGTAGTTTCTCTGATCACATCCGGCCCCATCACAACTGACTCTCCAATTTCTGCCCAACAAACAGGGGACCTACACGGTTGTCCGTAGAGTACCTCAAACGGTGCAATGCCAATACTTACATGGTAGTTGTTGTTGTACGCAAACTCGCATAACGGTAGGTGATCTTCCCAGCTGCCCCAATGTCTAAAATGCATGCTTTAAGCATGTCTTCCACTACCTGATTAACTCGCTCAGATTGGCCACCTGTCTGTGGATGATAAGCTATACTCATGTCCAATCTAGTACCCATAGCTTGCTGAAAGCTCTGCCAGAAGTCCCGAATGAACAACACCGCTAGACTGTTTGCCGTCCGATTCATACTAACAGAAATGAAATGTGCACACTTCGTCAACCGATCAACATTGACCCATATCGACTCATTACCTTTCCTCGACCGTGGAAGTCCATCGATGAAATTCATAGTGATATACTCCCACTTCCACGTCGGGATATCTAATGGATGCAATAACCCAGACGGTTTCTGATGCTCGGCTTTCACCTGCTGAAAAGTCGCACACCGTGCCACAAACTCTCCAATGTCTTTCTTCATACCACGCCACCAGAAAGAACATCTCAAATCTCGATACTTCTTTGTTCCACCGCGGTGAATGGTGAAACGAGATCTATGAGCTTCCTGTAAGATATCTCTTTGCAACTCCTTATCAGACGGAACACAAAGCCGCCCACGAAACCGCAACCCTCCATCTGAACCCACCAACCAATCGGTAGGGCACTCATCCAATGTGTCCACTACCAAATCTGTTATTTGCCTCGTAATCACTGGGTCAGAGGTCTGTCTCTCCACCACTCTACTGATCAACGGCGGATAAACTGCTAAATCCGTTATCATGCTGCCTTCTGTACTGAAAGTAGGCTGAACAACAAATGAAATTAATGTCTCAAGTGTTCGGTACTCCTGAATCATCATGGTTGTCATCACTGCATGTCACCTACTCAAGGCATCTGCAACCACATTGGCCCTACCAGGCTGATACTGTATCTTGAAGTCATAGCTGCTAAGGAAATCAACCCATCGCTGTTGCCTCATATTCAATTCCCTCTTTGTGAATAGGTACTTCAAACTCTTGTGATCTGTGAACAACTCGAACCTTTCACCATACAGATAATGTCTCCAGATCTTCAAAGCAAAGACTACAGCTGCCAACTCTAAATCATGTGTCAGATATCTCCACTCGTGGGGTTTCAACTGTCGAGATGCATAGGCTACAACCTTCTTGCCTTGCATCAACACTCCACCCAATCCTGTACCGCAAGCATCAGTAAATACCACCAGCCGACTACCAGGTGTCGAAATAGTCAACACCGGTGCTGAAGTCAACCGAAGCTTCAAAGTTTCAAAAGATTTTTCACACCTTTCTGACCCTACAAAAGGAACATTCTTCCTAGTTAACTGAGTGAGTGGTGCCACAATCAGGGAAATTTTCTCGATAAACCGTCGGTAATAACCAGCCAACTACGAATCTCCGTCACACTACTCGGTCGTCTCCAAGACTTCACTGCTTCAACTTTCTCGGGATCCATTGCAATACCTCCACTAGAAATAACATGCCCAAGAAATCGAACTTCAGGCTCCCAGAAATGACACTTACCGAACTTCGCATACAACTGATTTTCTCTAAGTTTCTACAAAACAATGCGAAGGTGCTCTCTGTGCTCCTCTAAATTTTTTGAGTACACTAAGATATCATCAATGAAGATTACCACAAACTTGTCCAAGTATGGACTGAACAATCTATTCATCAAATCCATGAAATTTGTCAATCCAAATGGCATGACTGAAAACTCATACAAGCCATAACGGGTCTGAAAAGCGGTAATTGGAACAAAATGTTTCTCAACTCTCATCTGATGATACCCAGACTGCAAATCTAATTGTGAAAACACTACAGCTCCCCTCAACTGGTCCAATAGATCATCAATTTGAGGCAATGTATACTTATTCTTGATGGTCACTTTATTCAGATCTCGATAATCTATGCACATCCTCAATGATCCATCCTTTTTGGATACAAATATTGTTGGAGCTCCCCAAGGTGAATTGTTCGGCCGAATAAACCCCTTACGAAGCAACTCATCAAGCTGTACTTTCATCTCTTTCAATTGCTTAGGTGTAAGCCTATACGCTGATTTAGATACAGGTGCAGTACTAGGAACCTCCTCTGATCATTGTCTGACTTTAGCTTCGGAGTGTCATCGGCCACCCCATGATCGTCTGTGACTCACGTGCGCTACTTGTACAGGTCAAATAGGTCAGTGGGACTAAGTCAGAGCAGGGAGCGAAAAACAACTGTATCACATGTCATTGAAAGAAGAGAAGGTGAACAGGAAAAAATAATTAGAGAAGGTGGCTATGATTCCCCTGAAGCAAGTATTGTTGGATTTGAGTAAGAAAAATGGAAATGCAATTTTTGTTGTTGTTGACCATAATTAGTTTAGTGCAGAAGAATGGCATAATTAATTGTGACCAGGTGATGAAATAGTAAGCCTAAAGATATTACTATTCATCCGATGAGGTAAACACCAAGTCTAAAGAATAAAAGGTGAACATTGCTAGCTAACAACCAAAAAAAAAGGACTAACTTGGCACTTTCATATTTGTCTTTATACTTACATCCAAACACCTAATAGAGAAAAAAAAAAATACATAAAAAAAATTATAAATAAAAAGCTTTGCGTCTATATTTTGCTACAAATAATAGTCTTCGAACTATAATTGGCTATAGGCTCCAAAGATTTACATCCCTATCAAGTTTTGATCCGTTTTATCTTGAGCCGAAGAACTGACTGCACAAAATCCCTGCAATGACAACATAATCAACTAGAAGAAAACTTCAAATGCATTTTTAGTCTCTATATTTTTTGATATTCAACCAAGGCCAATTAGTCTCTTGTTGATCTTCCATCCAACCCCAAGGTTCAATCCAACAATACCAAAAGGCCTTCAATAGACCTAGTCCAAATATTTATGACCCCAAGTTTTATGGAACTTGAGCATTTTTAAATCAATCCCATAAAATAGAACAAAAATACTAGAAAATTAGGTTTTTTGTAATTAAGGTAATGTGACGTGATTTTGAAAGAATGATGAAATCCTCAAGCGTTTATATGTATTTTGAGGTTTTAAAAAAACCTCATTTTTATGATGTCACGTTATCCCGTTTGCATAGTGATTCCCTAATCACTTTTTTATTTTATTTTTTATTTTTTAAGAAAAAAAAAGGTCAGAAAACTTACAGCCAAGGAATATCTCCTACAAGAAGCCAATCTCCTTCTCTGTCTTGATAAGTAAGTTTGTATCCTCTGCCATCCTCTGTGTACCCATTCACCTGTTCTTGATCTGTTCCCAAAACAATGCAATTAAATGGAGGAACAAAGCCCAATCAGACCATTATTCTTTGTCAAGGCTTATTGGCACAAAAATTTAGAGACATGAAAAGTATATAAAACCAATAAATTTGTAACAAAGAAAGCCACTATTACATTTCCCAAACATGCCAAACAATGTAGCTTTGAGAGTCTCATAAGATTGATGAAGACTGAGATCAACCTTCCTTCCAATTGCCACTCCTTCCATGTTCACCTTCACATATAATGTGTTTGATCCATTACTATTTCGATTCCTTATATTTGAATTGTAACAATCGTGGCGAAGAAGACGATGATTGTGAAGTTTCTTTAGCCACGACTTGATCGGTGGCCACTCCACAACTCCTTCATCCTGTTCATCATTCCTACAAAAAATTTAAGTAAATAATAAATTTTTGGTCTAAACAAAACTACTAACACTTGTAAAAAATTAAGTACATACTGGTCAATGGGACACTCGAAATTCTCTTCGTAGCTCTTTCGATCATCCTTATCATTTGGCTGATCATTCCACAATAGATGCAAAGTTTTTCTCATATGTTCTTCACCACCACCAAACGCCTCACTGAACCCACGTTTGCATCCATGGCTCAAAATATCGAATCCGATCACTTCCTTCGACTCGTAAACATGATTGTTTAGATCAAAATTGTACCCTTTGCACCAGTTTTTAGGCTGAGCTAGACCAAGTTGAAGTTGAAGCTCCATGAATGAATGAAGAGTGTTATAGTAAAGTTTGGTGAGTGCTTTCTTTTTTTGTTGTAGGGTTTTTGTTAGGTGAAAATTGACTGAAACAATGCTCCCTGTCTATGGATCGAACTCTTTTAATCTGGTCCTGTTTTAGGCAACTGCAAGAGAGGTCTTAATAGAACCCCACGTGAAGTTCACGTGATATCGATTGATCGATGATGCACAAGTGGGTGGGTTGTGGTACCACACATTCAAAACCTTGCGGTCCATGGTCCAGCCCAAAATCCATGGGATTTTATATATTGTTTTATTTAATATATTTTAATTTATTTTTCGATTCATTGATCGACAATTTTTCATGAATTTATTGCTTATGAAAAATGAATTCATGGTCGTCGACATTTGTCCAGCCCACGTTCCATGGGAAATATAAGTAATTACGACGCTAAAATCAATTGTGAAATATAAATCCTTCCACATTTATATTTTTAGTCATTTATTATTTTTAAGTTCAATGACAATTTCTCATGAGTATATTGCTTACTAAATTGTAACCTTTTGCAAAATGAAACATATCTTATCGAGGATTTCTAAATGTCGAGGAAACGGACGAGGAAATGGGCGAGGGAGGTGACGTGGCGGGGTGGAAACCATCCACTCCACTCGGGATTAGTGCACCAAAAAGGATGGCACGCATCCCAAACAAAGTGGACAGTCCCCACCCCACCACATCACTTCCCTCACCCATTCCCTCGCCCGTTTCGTCGACATTTAGAATCTTTCTATCTTATCAACAACTTATGAGCATACACTTTTCATGAGTAGAACTGTAGAACAATTGTATTATTATATATAGAACAATTTTGAAAGTGTATGTTAAATGAGGTATTATGAAGTTCAATCATTCACTCGTAATCAGAAGTAGGCACTTAAGATAAATGAGGGATTGGAGTAAACCAAAAGACACACAAATGTGTATTCCATTAAGCTTTTATTGTTATGCGGATGAGAAACTAATTTTTCCATTGATTTATGGGATTTGGGTTTTTTGTGCAAGTCTCGGATCAAGAAAAAATTACATTTTTTTGAGGATTTTTTTTTTGAAAATTTTTGGTTCTTTTGTAAGTTTTGAAGCTTTATGTATTATCAATTATTTTAATTATTTATTGATTTTAAAATCATTCCCTATTTTCTAATTATTACTTCTTCTATTTATATATTGATTTTTGAAGCTACATTTTCTAATTATATATTGATTTCATGTTAGTTTCATTTCTTGGTATTAGGCTTAATAAAATATGTTTAATAACTTTATTTTCTAGCATTTTAATTTTTTCACATATTTTATATACCCTCAAAATTCATTACATCTATTTTATGTATCCTTGAAATTTTTACTTTTTTCTTTTCACATCAAAATATTTGTTAAAATCAGGACATCAAGATGAACTCTAAAAACAAAATCACAATCCTTGTGAGATATGAGTCATAATTTTGTTCAAAGAAAATGATTTATAGTAAAAAAATTTATTGGATCCACATTAAATTTACTTTTTTTAATCACATATAATCATAGATTTTTTAGCCATGGTGGATGGAGGGATGGAATATGAACCCATGTGAGGTTTCGTTGTATGCAGGAGTGGGTGTGGTATCAGACATTCACACTTAAGCAGTTCATGGTACATAGGATTGTAAATTTTCTTGTTTTTTGATTGAAACATAAGGAATGGTCGCCAATGGCATGACAGCTCAACGGTTAGAGCTTGACGGATGGTACCACTAGGTTATGGGTTCAAACCCAGCTTGCGACATCTTTATGGGTTTTGGTATCCTATAAAAACCCTGTTGCGCCTTTCAAAAAGAAGAAGATAACAACGATGATTTTTTAGCAGAGGTCAACGCCCCGCCGTCGGCTTGAGGAGAGAGTTGTGTCGCCCCTTCCCGATCTATCTTTCAAGTCAATTTTCTTCTTTAAAGATTTCTTCTTTGGCAATAAACTCGATCTCCCCAGATCTCTTTGGCCTTGCTTTACACAAATCTCCAATGACTACCACTACCTAGAAGCATCCTTTTTAGACCATCATGGCCTTCACCGGTCCGGTTTCGGGAGAAGAGGTTGTCTGCTGAGATGGTCTTAATGGAGATGGAGAATATTTTGCGAAGAGTCCATCTCAACCGAAATGGGCTTACTTATTCGGTGGAAGCAGGAATTGGGATGGGTTGGAGGCTCCAATCTACTACTGAAATCTCATGTTTGAGGAAGGTGTGTTACTATGCTCTCCAAGTATTCGAGAAAAGGCCAAACTGATATGGTCAGGCCAGTTGGTGGAGATGTTATTTGAGAAACCTCTTCCATTCAGCCAAGTCAAGATAGTTGTGGAGAGGAAGTGGAAACCAAAAGGAGATCTTGAGGTTACATCGAATGGAAATTTTTTCTTCTTCAAATTCACGAATGAAGATGATCGAGCCAAAGCACGTGAAGAATAACTTTTTAAAGTTAAGGACAAACTCATGGTGACTAAGCCATGGAAGGAAGACTTAGGGAGTCTAAGAAAGGAGATCAATATAATTCTAGTATGGGTACATCTTTACAATGTTCCCACTTGCATGTGCTTGATTGGGAAACCTGTCCGGTTTGATCGCGCCACCTCAGCTAGAACTCACCTCACATATGCAGCAATTTGTGTGGAAGTGAAGCCGAATAAGGAGCTTCCACCCCTCATTAAATTAAATGTGGGTAGGGAAGGAGGTGATTTTGATGAAATTGCAATCGATTCTCCTTGGAAACCATTGATTTGTTCTGAGTGTTGTGTATTTGGGCATGACAAAGGCCAATGTATGATGAAAGACATGTTAAATTGATGAAACAAAAAGAGAGGATAGCATCTAGAAGAAATTTTTTGAAAGGAAAACTCAGTTGAACAATAGGAAGAACAATGACAAAGAGACTAAAGAATGTGCCGCAGAATGGGTTGAGGTAAGGTGGAAGTCGAGGCACATGAAAAAAGATATGAGGGATGAGAACTATAGGTCGAAAATAATTCATTCGATGTTTTACAAGGTATTGATGAAAATAATTATATGGAACTGATAAACGGTACAGAGCCTCTATGTGTCGATACAAAGATGACAGTGCAGGATGTCGACGAAGGTAGAAAGGCAACTCCCAATGATGAGGCGCTACCAATGGCAACTACTACAAAAGCAAAAATGACTCTGGAAGTCTGGCAAATTGGGATCTGTTGCGCCATATTGCGGAAGCGGGTAGACACCAACAATTGCACACAATTACTACAAGGATCCAATCAATTAAATAGAGCAACTAGCAACGAAAGAAATTAGAGAAAATTAAGAACATACCACAAGAGACACAAGGTTTACGTGGTTCAGTAAATTGCCTATGTCCACGGTGAGGTGATTCCACTATATTCAAGAACAAGGTACAAGAAGATGACAATTCTCACACAATCTCTCAACAAGAGATGAAACAATTCAAGGAATTATCTTTCTCCACACAATCTCTCAACAAGAGATGAAACAATTCAAGGAATTATCTTTCTCTATTCCCTGTGCTTCACAGTTTTTCTACATGAAATCATCTCAAACAAAACACCTACAGTTCCTAGTATATATAGGAACAACAGTTTCTTGTTTTGCAGCAGTTTCTTGTTTCCTAGAATTTATTTCTTGTTCAAAAAACAGTTTTCAGAAGTTCAAACAGTTTTTCCTATTTCAAACAGGAGTCCAAACAGTTTCCTGTTTCAAACACGTTTCTTATTTCACAAAACAGTTATGTGTCCTATTCCTGTCACAAAACATGTTGTTTCCTGTTTCACAATTCTCCACCTCGGCAAACATGTTGTTTCCTATTTCAAACAGGAGTCCAAACAGTTTCCTGTTTCACAAACAGTTTTTCCTATTTCAAACAGGAGTCCAAACAGTTTCCTGTTTCAAACACGTTTCCTATTTCACAAAATAGTTATGTGTCCTATTCCTGTTTGTGAAACAATTTCCTATTTGACAAAACATGTTGTTTCTTATTTCACAATTCTCCACCTCGGCAAATTTTTTTATAAGGAAACATGAGCCGAAACAAGGCATAAGAATAAACTGATCAACACTCCATCATAGCTTTGTCACCTCACGAAACCGCCCCGAAGGGCAACGCCCCAAAGGGCCCTCAATCAACATGAGTCAATGTGGAGTAAGTCCAAACAATGTTGGAACTTAACTCCAGGAACAACCTTTGTCAACATATCAGCAGGGTTGTCTTTTGTGTGTACTTTCACCAAAGACACATCACCATTCTCAATTTCATACTTCTCCACATGTACCTTGCTCACCTTGGATGCCATTGCAAACAAAACCTGTGACTTTCTAAACAAGAAGTTTCACTACGGTTTTTTCTTCAAACAACTTGTGCACAAACAAACCCTAGCACTTTTGAATCTTCACAATCTTGAGTAGACCAATTCAAGATCAATTTCCCTTAGTGCTTTGATACCAATTGTTGCGCCTTATTGTGGAAGCGGGTAGACACCAACAATTGCACACAAGTACCACAAGGATCCAATCAATTAAATAGAGCAACTAGCAAAGAAAGAGATTAGAGAAAATTAAGAACATACTACAAGAGACACAAGGTTTACGTGGTTCAGCAATTGCCTACGTCCACAGTGAGGTGATTCTACTATATTCAAGAACAAGGTACAAGAAGATGACAATTCTCACACAATCTCTCAACAAGAGATGAAACAATTCAAGGAATTATCTTTCTCTATTCCCTGTGCTTCACAGTTTTTCTACATGGAATCATCTCAAACAAAACACCTACAGTTCCTAGTATATATAGGAACAACAATTTCCTGTTTCGCAGCAGTTTCCTGTTTCCTAGAATTTATTTCTTGTTCAAAAAACAGTTTCCAGAAGTCCAAATAGTTTTTCCTATTTCAAACAGGAGTCCAAACAGTTTCTTGTTTCAAACACGTTTCCTATTTCACAAAACAGTTATGTGTCCTATTCCTCTCACAAAACATGTTGTTTCCTGTTTCACAGGATCAATGAAAATGAGTTGGAGGATGGTAATGCGAAAGAAGACAACAATTCCCATGATTCCAATGATGGTGAAAGATTTGGATACCGCGATGTGAAACTACTCACCATTGCAAAACTAAAATAAACGAAAAACCTTATCTCTCTACCTGAGATTGAATATGTCTTAATGATGACAAGTGAATACGACAAGGGAAACGAAGTTCCTGATGAAATACAACAAAAAATGAAGGAACGTGGCATGGAAGACTTTAAAAAGACTACATATGGTTAAAAGAAGTATGAGAAGAACACAAGAACTGCACAGACAATAGGTTGAGACAAGAAAGTTGTTAGGATTCTGAAGAAGAACATGAGCCAGACCCCTCTAGTGATGATGTGACTATAGAATCGACTGCAATCGCTTACACCGAAGATTTTAGTCTTTGCTCTAAAAATCCAAAAGAACTAAGAAAACAAACAAAAGATACAAAGATTGACTTTGTACATTGTTTAGGCTTGTAATGGTGAATTCTTTATTTTGTGAGAGATTGTTTCTCTATTTGCTTTTGTTTTCATTAAATAAAGGTTAAGGGATCCATAAAACCCTACTTGCTTTTCAAAAAAAAAAAAACAAAAAAAAACCATAAAGGTCGACATCGCTGCAATATCTTCATCATCAATTGCCTTACTAGGACCACCTAAAACTTTAACCATTTCTCCCAAAATTATTCTCATCGAAAAGTTCATGTTGTGTTTTTCCAAAATATTGTGAAACTTTCCAAAATTATTCCCCCAATGTTGTGTTTTCCAAAACCATAAGACTTCTAATTTCAAAAGTGGAATTTCTATGGAATCAGTGTTAGGTGATGATCACACATTGATAATTGTTATGGCTGCTCAATCTGATAGTTGAACATAGTTTGCTTAGCTAAGCACAAAACTTGTAAACATATGGTATCGTAAAAGTTGTTCAATCTGATAGCTGAACATAAGGTTTTGCATGGTAAAACGTGTCTTTACTATGGAGATCCAAGCCCACATATTTCATTTCTTTACCCAAGTGATGTGAAACGGATTTAAAACACGTTTTACTATGGAGATCGAAACTCGCACATATATAGCACATCCTCTTTCCTTACCCAAGCGATGTAGGGCTATAATCTCCTTGGTAGCCAGCCAGCCTCTGAGCCTACCCACACAAGGTGTTACAAAACCTACTAAGGCCCTGCTTAATTTGCATTGCATTGGTTTGCAATGTATTACTTTACAAGCGTTTTGGTAGTAATTAAAGAAAATCAAAGACAATTCGAAAAAGTGATTGTGGTGATGGTGAGTGCAAATATGAGCGCTAGTGGTGGTGGCAATGACATGTTGGCGCGCTGAGCGCGTGCGCGCTCCTGGGTCCTAGTGACTTCTCCTCATTACTTGATGTGAGATTATTCAAACCATCAGCTTTGATATTACTTGTTGGCGCGCTGAGCGCGTGCGCGCTCCTGGGTCCTAGTGACTTCTCATTACTTGATGTGAGATTATTCAAACCATCAACTTTGATACTACTTGTTGGCCGCGCTGAGCGCGTGCGGGCACCTAAGTCCACTACAGGTAGTAACGATATTGTTCCCAACTTCAACACCCTCAACTTGGGCCTTCCATCCAGGCCTCGAGTGTGGGGTTTTTTATCTTGAAACGCTTCGTTACTATTAGGGAGTGGACCACTTCCTTATAAACTCATGTGACAACTCTACCTTAGTTGATTTGAGACCATTTAAACCGATTCCATCCCAACAATCTCCACCTTTGGCGCGAATCATCACATCTTACAATTTAGTCGATCTTCAACCATTTTGAAGAACACATCCATCACCAGACCGACCTTCAACCATCGATCGAACAAATCTTAACTATCTCGAGGAAACACAATACCACCTCCACCTAAATTGTAAGAAACCAACAGGCAAAATCTACAACATCCCGAGGATTCACATCTTGAAAAAACCATCGTCAAGCTCCAGCCAAACCATCGGCTCTAATAGGTCCATTGTACCTAAGAGAGTCAGAGTGTGTGTGTGTGTGTTGTAGGGTTTTTGTTAGGTGAAAATTGACTGAAAACAATGCTTCCTGTTATGGATCTAACTCTCTTAATCTGGTCCTTTTTAGGTAACTGCAAGAGAGGTCTTAATAGAACCCCACGTGAAGTTCACGTGATATCGACTGATCGATGATGCACGAAGTGGGTTGTGGTCACCGCGCATTATTTTATTTTTCGATTTCAGTCGATAGACACAGTTTTCATGAATTTATTGCTTATGAAAAATGAAGTCATGGTAAGTCTACATTGGTCCAGCCCACGGTCCATGGGACATAATTTTCTTGATGACAAGGAAATTTAAGAAATTACGCACCCTAAAAATCAATTGTGAAATATAAATCCTTCCACATTATATTTTTAGTAATTTATTATTTTAACAATTTCGCATTGCTTACTGAAATTGTAACCTTTTGCAAAATGACAACACATTTTTCAAACAACACTTATGAGCATACACTTTTCATGAGTAGAACAACTGTTTTGAAAGTGTATGTTACACTTGTGGTGTATTATGATGTTCAATCATTCACTCATAATCAGAAGTAGGTACTTAAGTTAAATGAGGGGTTGGAGTAAACAAATGGCACCGTTAATTTTTTTTTATTGCAAAACTGCAAAAAATTTTGAAGCTAGTGACATCTAATATAGGCACTGGAAGATCAAGAAACCAGTTAAAACATAGAAATACCTCAAGAAATATATATAGCAATCATATTCTGAATTACGAGAATGCAATGAATGAGTTTCGCAAAATCTCAGTGAATTTTGTTTTTTTTTTTGAAATTATGAAAAAAATACATTTTTTCGTATGGTTTTTTCTGAAAAATTTCGGGATTTTTTTGTAAGTTTCGGAGCTTTGTGTATTATCAATTCTTCTAATTATTTATTGATTTAAAATCATTCTATGTTTTCTGAATTATCATTTCTTCTATTTATATATTGATTTTTGAAACTACATTTTCTAATTATATATTGATTTCATCGTTTGTTTCATTTCTTAGTATTAGGCTTGATAAAATCTGTTTAATAAATTTATTACTAGCATTTTTTTTCACATATTTCATATACCTCGAAATTCATTACATCTATTTTATGTATCCTTGAAATTTTTAATTTTTTCTTTATACATCAAAATATTTGTTAAAATCAGGAGATCGAAATGAACTCTAAAAACGAAATCACAATCCTTGTGAGATATGAGTCATAATTTTGTTGAGAAGAAATATTGTAGAGTAAAAAATTTGTTGGATCCACATTAAATTTACTTTATATATAATTAGAAGGATGATAATAAATACTTTGATTGTAATAGTCTCTATGCTGATTTTTTAGGCTGTGGTGGATGGAGGGATGGAACACGACCCATGTGAGGTTCCATTGTATGCACGAGTGGGTGTGGTACCGCGCATTCACACTTAAGCAGCCATTGTACAGAGGATTGTAAATTTTCTTGTTTTTTGATGGAAAATTCTAAAGTGCACTGGTGGTGTGCCTGGTGGCCATCAGGCAACCGTCCATCTACCTCGAGATGTGAATTATTTCATATCCGTAAGCATATGGACGGTGCTTGATGGCCACCAGGCACTGTAATGTGCTCTTTTTGATTGATAATATATCGAAATTTCATAAATTATTCAGCTGCTAAAACAAATCCCCCATATAGGCCAACGTCTTTTCCAAATATTGTGAAACTTTCCAAAATTATTCTCCCAATTGGAATTTCTAATTTAATTTAAAAGTGAAATTTCTATGGAATCAGTGTTAGGTGATGATCACACATCGACAATTGTTATGGCTGCTCAATCTGATAGCTGAATATAGTTTGCTTAGCTAAGAACAAAACTTGTAAACATATGGTATCGAAAAAGTTGTTCAATCTTATAGCTGAACATAAGGTTTTGCATGGTAAAATGCGTCTTACTATGGAGATCCAAGCCTGCATATCCCCTTTTCTTACCCCAGGCAAATGTGGAACGGATTTAAAACACGTCTTAACTATGGAGATCGAAGCCACGGACATATAATAACACATTCTCTTTCCTTACTCAGGCGATGATAGAGCAATAATCCCCATGGGCAAGACATGGCCTGTTCTATGTCAACAATCAGGGTCGGCCTAAATCTCATACACATAGGCAGACATGGCCTGTTGAAAGGAATCAAGATGGAAAAAAATGAGAATATGGGCTACTACAAAGTCATTCATTAAAGCAACTACTTTAACCTTCTCAGTTCTTCCTCCACAGCTCTTGCAATGTCATTCTTTGTTCAAAAACTTCATCAAATATCGGCTACTACAAAGTCATTCATTAAAGCAACTACTTACCTTCTCAAGTTCCTCCTCCACAGCTCTTGTAATGTCATTCTTTTGTTCAAAAACTTCTTTTGCAATGTCGTTCTTGGATCACTTGTTCTTATCACTGACAATATTTAAAAGACAAGCTAATTAGTAAACAGAAAGGCCAGATCTCATAACATATTGTGTATATGAGCGAAGGCATGGTACTGAATAGATGCTACCGCATTGACAAATTATTGTTCTGCAAAAAATAGAAGATATAACATATAAGTATCAACTCGTGGAATCCGTCATCTGAACTGAATACCACATGGAAGCATCAACATGTTCATTCGGAAAAATGTGCATCAAGAGTGTAAGAGGGACAGTAAAACAAGAATATATTCAAGTTTTTCTGAGGATACGCTCAATTTCTAGGACATGGGTGTTAGGAACGTGAACACAAGTAAGGCTAAAACACCGTTACGAGGTTGTCTTGCAACTCCGTGCATATATCAGTATTTACCGTGTTCCACAACTCATCGTCTTGAAAATTTTAAGACTGGAATTATTTCATAACCCCAAGGAGAGCCTTCCAACATTATACACAGTATATTAAGTAATTCTATCACTGTGAATAGGAATAAATATTATCCCAGGTACCATGAAAAATTCAATAAAGGAAACAAAATATGATAGACGAGGAAATTTGTTTGGTTTCCTACTTATTAATAGAGAGAAAATAGCTTGGGGATTTTACAAAATGAAAAACAATTCAAGTAGAATGTCATAAGCAATTGAACAAGTATGCTGAGTCTTCAGCAACATTCCACAATCAAACTATAGGAAGCAAGTACTTGCTGAAATCTTCAGCACAATTCACCAAAACAAAAGTATATGGCAGAACCTGTGTCCTTAGTCTCACCCTTCACCACATCAAGCTGTGCAGACGGAAGTCATGAAGGCCAGCAAGCTGAACTACCAAGGAAACCACAGAAGAAAGTTAAGTGGCATCCTGGTATCTACTACTTCTTGGAAACTTCCCCGAATCTCTCAGCAATAGCTACTTTCGACTGGTTCACTTGAACACAGCAGCAGAGATTGCCCATGCTCCTAATCTGAAACATTTCCAAAGGATGTTCAGACCAAATAATTATGAGATGAATATCGATGCTTCCTAGTCGCCATAGAACCTCTAGCTTATTCCATAAAAAATTGGCAAGACTATTTGTGGCAAAGACTTATTCTAATAAAATTTATCTATTGGTGAGTAATAATTATTTTGGTGGCAAGACATATTCATAAAAATTCTTGCCATTAGAAACCTCTAGCTATTCATAAAAAATTGGGCAGACCTATGTGGCTGCCGATTGAAGATGAGAAAGCTTGACGTCTTGTTGAAGACGGGACGAATTGGGTTCCAGAGAGAGGTGGTGGGTTTCTGGCAATCGGGGAGGTGGTGCGACTGGCGGTCGGCGGGACACAGGTGGTGGTGTTTTTTGTGATGGAGAAGAGAGGTGGTTGTGTTTTTTTGTTTTGTTTAATAATGATGGGTGTTATTTAGCACATTCTATAAATAAAATAAAATTGGTGATGGTGTCAAAAAGCCGGAGTCTTTTGAAAATAGGGATGGTCAGATAGGTGTTTCAAATCTTCATGTAAAATTTATTATCAAACAGTTACAACCATCATACAAGTTGAACAACAAAAATACATGGTTCTTTATTAGAAAAAAAAAAAAAAAACCTTTTGGTTTTATTATCGATTTTTCTTCACTCTCTACTGTCGATCCTCATTACATAGACGTTAGCCAGAAGCATCCACTGGTGCTGCACCGTCTTCACTGGATGACACAGTACCCCATTGCCCATGAGTTGAGAGAGGTTCGAGAACATAAACCCCTCCATTGCTTAGACCCAATGCAAAATGGTGGGGTTTAGATGGATGGGCTGCAACCACCAGAGGATGCACACTCGGTTCGATCTCCCTGTTGAAAATGCACATGATTAATAACAAAAGAAAGAAGAAGATGAAGACTATATTTCAATTAATTGTAACATAATATACCTCATATACGCCATAGGGCGGATCCAACACTTCAGTGTAAGTGTTGAAGCAGCTAGAACACCCACATTTCCATCTGCAAAGCTTGCATAAATGGATTCTCCATCACATGAATACCTAGCACATGTGATCCGGATTTTTGTATCTTCAGGCACCCACTGTCCAAGGTAAGAACAAAGTAGAATTCAACAACGAATGCAAGCAATTTAAAAACGGAAGACCATTTGTATATGTTAGATTACAAGTGGCATACCTGTCTAAGAAGTTTAATTTGAAATTGTTTCGCATCAGGTGCTTCATCAGATGCATGAGACACTTCATGAATCGCTAGTCTTGTCTCATGGACAACCAGCAACTGTGTCTCATTGCAGTGAAACTGCAGATAAATCCCCGCAGGTGGAGCTGAGTCTCGCCTAGTGGGAGTAGGCAATGAGGCACTGCACTCTTTCCACCACTGTTGCTGATCTATGGTGTTCCAAACACATACCTAAGGAAAAAGAAAAGTCGGTTCATGTTACTGTATCATCCCAAAATCAGATAAACGTAGATAAATTTCGGAAATGGAATGGTTCATACCTGTGTATCAGCTCCCGATGACACTAGTACATCTAGTTTTTTGGAGAAGACCAGACCTGTTACCTTTTCTGTATGGCCTTGAAGCTTGGTTTAACCAGCGGCAATAAGTAATAGCATATTAGACTATAATCATAAACTTTATACTTCTTTGTATGTTATTGATCGGAGTTAGCTAGAATACCTTCTCAAGTCTATAATTGTATATGTGAATAGTAGAATCAGGCATGCCTACGGCCATGATGTCATCATTTTCCGGATGCATGACAAAAAATGTTGCTTTCAGAGATTCTGCAGTAGATGATGGGATTTTCTGAACAAAGAAAGAAAGTTCACTAGTTAATCATCAATCAGAAGATATGTATTTTTGGATTAGCAGGAAATAGATCTACCATCTAAAGAACACATTACCTTAAAATCTGGCAAATGATGTATGTTGACTGACCCTGCTGATGCTGAGAGAAGATAAGAATCATCACTTGAAATTGCCAAACAATTTGCATCCGTTTCACCAATTATCTTCTCTTTCTTCTTGTTGCTAGAATCGGTGTCAGCACTCCTTAAAACTCTCCACACAGGTTGTTCAGCAGTGGTCGCCTACAAAAGTTAGAATGCATTTCATTGGTTTGATCGATACAACTGATAAAACATGTATGTATTCAACAGCCTCCAGCATAGGAAAGATAATACCTTCCCGTCCATGTTTGCTGCACTCTCTTGCCATTTCCAAAGGGAATGAGAACCATCGGATGCCAATGCAATCAATGAATCTCCCAAGTTTGAGTATACCAAACAAGAGAGCTTCAGCTGTTAATCCAGAAGGTAAATATAGGAAATGGAGAACAATTAAGCCAACAAATGAGATATAGTGCTCCTAGCATCAAAGAGACTTTTTCTCTTACCAAATCACCATCAACCTTCATACAATGGAATCTGGATGGCTTGTTTATTTCAGACAGTTCAGACTGTAAGTTCTGGAAAGAATTCATAAGCAAGTCCAGATTGAACAATTGTCCCATAAAGCCTCCATTATTTGAACTGCTAGCTCCAACTGAACTTAAGACAGGAGGCTGCAAGAGAGAGTACTCCTTACATCAAGAGTCCTTATTCATTTGAGGGAAGAAATCACATTATGTTAGAAAGTACCTGGTTTGAACTTCCAAATGGCAATGATATCTGTGGCACATCTTCAGATTGTGCTCTTCTACAATCAACAGATCTGTTGATGGAGGCCAACACCCTTCTACGCCTAGCCACTATGATGATGAACCAGAGCAAATGGAATAAAAAAATGCATCAGTAATGGAGTGGTTTCCGTTATCAATTTTAAAAATGAAACACACAATGCCATTTAGATGAGAAAAGTCCAGCAACGAGTCATTATGTGAGTACCTGGACGGATTATGCCAACAGGGGCCCCTGTACTTGACCTAGAGACACCTGAAGATGACCCTGGGTGAAATCTAGGAATGGAGTTAGTAGCCCGTCCTGCAAATGGTGGATATGGTGATGGCTGCAGTGGTGTTAATATGTTAAAATGGGCTTAGAATATATTAGAAGTACACCTTGGAATGCGCTTAGAATATATTAGAAGTACACCTTGAAATGCGCTTAGAATATGTTAAAAGTATTAATTTAATTTACCTCATGAGCATCTGATGGAGAGAAACACCCGACTCTTGATCTTTGTCCTCTTGGTGTGTTGCTGACCGGAGATGGACCCTGAGCACCAATGGGTCTATTAGAAACATTGTTCACTACAAGGGGATTGGATTGTTGTAGAGGAAATGTAGGAATGATATTAGTAGCCAGTCCTTCATATCGTGGAGATGATGATGGCTGCAATAAACAGAGGAAAACAAAAACAACATATGAGTATATTTAAAGTAAAACCTTAAAACGTGTTTAGTATAAATGTAACGAGCAACTAATTCCATTTAACCTGACGAACATCTGATGGAGTGAAATTCCCTACTCTTGGTGTTTCACCCCTTGAAGTGTTGCTAATCGGAGATGGACCCTGGGAATCAATGGGCCTCCTAGGAAAAAGGGGAGCCGATGAGGGTGGAGGTTGGGGATTTACACCGTGAATGTGATGCTGGTGTTGGCGACTGCAACTAGTACTAAGCATTGTAGGAATCAAAATTACATTAGTTTTAATGTAACATTAAAACGCGGCAAGTGAAAGAAAGAAACTAAGACAAATGTTCCTCAATTAAATTACCTCTGCGCCACTATTGTGTCCAATCCCACTCTAATGTCAGGGAACTGTAGCCTACCGTCAAAAATTGGATTTTGTTGTATCAAATTTTTTACAGTAGCAGATATAGCAATCCTCACAGACTGAGTGTCCCTATAGTCGATTAAATCTGGATGCTCCCTGGAATAAAGAAATGAACACGTAAAATTTCAAGAGAACAACATTACAACTTTAAAACAATATTTGTCAAGGATCCAGAGAAATTTTCCTCTTCTATTAACAAGAGAGAAGAAAGCGATTATATCGAATTCTTCATCATTTTTTTAATCTAAAAGTCTCGGGATCTGTTAAAAAAAAAATTTCTAGCCAACTTTGTTTGCTAGCATTTTCTTGGTCTTTTTTGAGTTTTTACACTTCTAACCCTCTATAGATAGTGTTTGTGTTTTAAAGAAAAAGGTAAAAAGTGTAAAAACACAACAAAAAAAATGTCAAAAAAGACTACCAAACAAGGCTGGCTAAACTTACTAAAGAAAAAAAAAATGGTATTTGGCTTTAACCCCAGTAAGCTTTAAAACGATAGACTTTGACATCGATTCAGGTCTGGCTCAAAAGCCCATGCCTTTTAATATTATTATGATAACCCTTATGTAATAGTTTAAGCTTTTAGAGATGATGACAATGTAACTATCTTTTATATACCTAATGTTATGAATCGTCACGAGTTGACTAAGATGTTCAAAGATGTTTTTATGTGAACCTCAAACATTTTCAAGTCTATAAGAGCCTCTAGCGCCTTGCTCATATCCTGCCTGAAAAATGACAAACAAAAACCCATCATTTCATTTTTCTAAAAATAGACTAATAAAATCGCAAAACAAAGTAGAAATGCAAAAATCACATACTTATAGAGTAGTTCAAGATATTTGTGCTTGCGGATCTCAAAGAACATACTGCAAGAGTGCCAATTATTGTTGATCGTTGTAAACCCCAACAAGTACTGCTCTACTTCATCCCACGAAGCCACTTGTTATCAGTTTTGTCACATAATTCACGTCTAGAAATAACCTGGTCTCTCGCTCAAGTCTACAGAAAACACCATGAATCAAAATCAAAACATCTAACAAAATACAGGAACGAATGAAACAAATCAA